>QKWP01001134.1:64156-99012 GCA_003550325.1 Gigaspora rosea | reverse complement strand
CTCTACTCTATATAGCAAAATCGGCAATGATTTAGTTGGAGCAAAACCTAATTATACTAGAGGTAAAAGAACACATTTAGAACTGGTATTTAGCAGTGAAAATAAACAGCAACATTATGCAAAGGAAGGTATTTCGCTTTTTAGAAGATCGTTATTAGGTTATATACCTACAAATTTGAGGAGGACGCATTTAGCAATAAAGGTGAGAAACGTTCAGGGGATAAAGACTTTATATCCAACAAGTTAAAGGAAGCTTTCGGAGACTTTGGACGCATTATGTCAATCAAACCGTTAGTGTATAAAGATACTCCAGTTTGCACGGATCAATGGATAATTTTATACGAAACAACAGAAGATCCGGAGTTAGAACAAAAAATCCCAAGGCATACAAGCGTATAGGGCCAAAAAGTTATGACAGAATGGAGAGCGGCTCCTAAATTATGTTTCTATTGTGATCAAGCAGGGCACTTGAAAAGGGATTGTCCACAATATAAAGAAGCAATAGAGCTTAGAAAGCAGTACAAGGAATATAAGGAAAACAAAAGGCATAAGCGAGAAAATTTAGATGAAACTAACCGAAATGGAAACAACACTGATAAGAAACAGAATAATGAAGGCAGCAAGAAATTGGACGGCCTGGTGCAAGATACTTTGGTCAGTGATGATATAGAAATGCTGTCACAAGAAGGTGAATCTCTTGAAACTATGCTAGAATAAGACAGAAATAAGGAAAACCAACAGGAAATACAAGATAATATGTTGCAGCAAGTTGAAGCAAATACGGGCATACATCAAGACATGCCGGTTGAACAAGTGGATTTAAAGGAAACAAATCAACAGGCACAGATAAGTACTGAGGACACAGGTACGAACCCTTTGAACTTGGCTCATGAATCTGTGCAGACACAACTACAGGAGAGTAATGTTGAGGTACAAGAAGATGATGGCTTTACAACAGTCAAGCATAAAAAACTTAGAACAAAGAAAAACATACATTCAAATGATAGTAAATCTAGACCGTATGTAAATAATAGACCATCTAGGGATGGTTGTAATAAATAAGTATAAATAGACGCAGATCTGAAGGTACAAATAATCAAATATATACAATAATATGAGTAAGTATAACACTTTCAGAATTGCAACACTTAATGTAAAGGGCCTTAATGATAGATACAAGCGTCAACAGACAATTACTTTAATTAAAACATATAAGATAGAACTAATTATGATACAGGAAACAAATTTAACTAATAATAATACAAGAAATTTTTTGAAACAACAGTGGGGATACGAATCTATATGGACATCGAAAGTAGCCATTTTGGCTGGAAATAGAGATATTAAATTTGAAAATATTGAAGAATCTCATTAGGAAAGGGTTTTTTGTACAGAATTCTATTATAGAAAGTGATTATTTCGGGTCATTAATGTATATGCCCCTCCGGCACTAGACGAAAGGATTCGATTTTTTGGGACCTGGTCAATACAAAGAAACACTAATGCGGTTAATATAGTAGCAGGAGATTTTAATGTGAATCTAGATCCAAACATAAACAGGATAAGTCACGTGCCACCACATAACGATCCGTCGAGAGAAAAACTGAAAGAACTTACCAGTGGTATGGTAGACACAGTAGTTGCAGCTTCTCAAATGCCATTTCTTACATATTTCCAAAAGACAAGAGGAGGACATAATATGGCCACAAGGCTTGACTACATTTTTGTAGACGAGCAAAATGCACAGTACTGTCAAAGAACACTTACAAAGTTTGGCAACTCGGACCACTTCATGGTATCAACTGAAATGAACTTTAGTAAGAATAGCTTACAAGCGTCATACTGGAAGGTAAATAGTAAGTGCCTTGAAAACGAGATATTAAGAAAAGAAATTGTGGAGGAAATACAAACAGTCACAGACCTGGAGAGTTGGGATTACTGCAAGTGTAAAATACAATCATTAATTAGAGCTAGGGGGCCTCTTAAAGCTCCAGAAAGTAATATTCAAAGGTTGAGCAGAAAATTAACATACTAGAAAAGAAGATCGCTAGAGACCAGAACCTATCTGATCTACAAATAGTAATTGAAAACCTAAAAAAAAGCCTTCAAAATGAACTTCAGAATCTAGCTGATAAATGGCAGGTGCGTTCTAACGCAAGGTGGATCGAACGAGGTGAGAGATCGACAAAGTACTTCTACTCCAGATTTAAGAGTAGGCATAACACAGCAGCTATAGACAAGATCAAAATTCCCAATAATGCAGGGACGTCAAGCTCAATCGAAGTACTGCATTACATCAAAGAATATTACAGTTATATGTACCAATCAGAGCCAATTAAGGCAGAGGCCATGAACAGAATAACAGAAGGTCTTCCACAAGTAGAAATATCGGACAATCAAAATCTAATTAAATATAATACAAAGGAAGAGATAATCGAAGTAATACGATGCCTTCCTAATAACAAGGCCCTAGGGACAGACGGTATCACGTATGAATTCTATAAAGAGTTAATAGAAGAAAGTAGTTCAGTTTTTGAAAAAATCTTTAATGATGTAATTGAAAAAGGTAAAATGCCCAGCTCGTGGTATAAAAACGTAATAACATTGATCCCAAAAAAATCGGAAGAATTAGAAGATGTTTGAAACTGGAGGCCTTTTCTTTAACGAACTGCGATGTTAAAATATTTATGAAGATCCTAGCTAACCGTCTTAACAACATCTGTCAGAAAATAATCGGTACTTACCAGCAAGGTTTTATTAGAGGGAGGTTGATCTTGAAGTCTGTAATGGACATTATGTCTGTTATGAGGAATCAAAGCGATCAAACACGGCAAGGTTGGATGTTTTTCTGGATCAACAAAAAGCCTTTGACCGTGTTAACCATATATATTTACAAGAGGTATTAACAAAGATGAAGTTCGATCCAAAATTTATACAAACAATTAGTACATTATTTTCAGAACAAACTGCATTTATAGCAGACTCGGGAGTAATATCAGAACTGTTCAAAGTAAGTCGTGGAGTAAGGCAGGGTGATCCACTCTCACCTCTTCTGTATATAATAGCTTTCGAACCTTTCCTTAGATCGCTCAAGAAAAACTTAAGGGGAATAGATTTAAATCAGCAGTCAAATCAACAAAGGTTTAAATTAACAGCCTACGCAGATGACCTCACAATACATATGCAGAATGGGATGTTGTTACCAAATTGATTCAAGAGTATGAGGAGGCATCCAATGCTAAAATTAATAAAACCAAATTAGTGTTAGTGCCATTAACATATAATGCCCGACATATAGAACATCTTGAGGCAAAAAAATTCAAAATGTTATCAGATAATGAACCGGTAAGAGCACTAGGATACAAGTTGGACTCGCAAGGGAGAATAAGTAAAAACACTTGGCTGGAGATGATATTAAAAGTTAAGGCTATGCTAGAAAAACTATCGCAGCGTAACCTGTCCATCAAGAGCAGAATTTTAATAATTAAAACTTTGGTTTTATCAAAAATGTGGTATGTTGCATACCTTGTACCTGCGAGTAGGAAACAACTTTCAGAAATCGACAATCTTGTAAGGGGCTGGATTAAAAACTCCTGTAAGATTCTCCCAAGATACTCGATTCTACAGCAAGATTATAAATACGGTGGTCTAAATGCACCGATAATAAAGGACCTAGTGGATGCGAGATTAATTACTATTTTTATAAAATTACTTACAAGTAACAACTGCTGGGCAAAGACAGAAAGAGAGCTAATTAGGGTGGAGCTACAAAACAAAAAGAACATCACGGCAATAAAGGCACTAAATGAGGTTCCGTTAAAAAACAGAGCTTGGCCAGAGTACTGGAAACCTTTTATTATAGCGTGGAAAAGAATCGGGGTTCCA
Organism: Gigaspora rosea; assembly: GCA_003550325.1. Classification (NCBI taxonomy): domain Eukaryota; kingdom Fungi; phylum Glomeromycota; class Glomeromycetes; order Diversisporales; family Gigasporaceae; genus Gigaspora; species Gigaspora rosea. The sequence continues at coordinate 95,127 of QKWP01001134.1, read as the reverse complement.
TAAATCAAGATGTGGATATGTGGCCCTGTGAACCAGAAGACTTTAAAGTTGCTAATGTACTGGGAAACGAATACACAGTGCAGAAGGGAGTTGCTTTTTTAAAGAATAAATCTTTGTCGACAGCTATACAGAAGCAAGAAAACAATAATGGGGTAAATAGTGACTTATAGAGATGGTTAAAGATAAAATGGGTTAACAACAAGCGGAAGATATTTTTTGGCAGTATTACCATAAATCGTTGCTACTAGGATACAGGCTAAAATATATAATACCAAATTATGATGGTACCTGTCCGATGTGCTCTAAAGAAATCCAAACCAATGAACATTTTGGTGTAAATTGCAAAAATAGTAAAATCATATAGAAAACGGTATACTCATACATAAGCCCAAAGGAGACCCCTCCGAGAACCTACGAGGAAACCATCACGGCATCAAACGTTAGAGACGCGAGTAAGAAGGAAATAGCGAGATGGTCACATGTTAACGCGTTATACAAGATTTGGTTTTGTTATACCCAGGCTAGATGGGGCGGAAAACTAATACCAGAGCCTGCGATTCCCATAATCGTTAGGAATAGAATTGAGAAGGAGTTCAAAATATTAAAGCATTGTAATATGTATAAGAGAACAGAGGGTGGTATACACAACTTTAATAAGTAGTAGATAAATAATATATAATATGTAATATCATAAAGTACGCCATCCGGCGTCCCCATAGTAGGGGTTTATATTAAAAAAAAAATTTAAATACTATAGTATTTATACTAGGCTAATGCATAGCATTATATGTTCATCATATTACACAAACGCGTTAATATGCATATGTTGGTAACATTAAAGCACAAATATAGACACGCGTGCGGACAGACAAAAAATTTCCAAATACCATTTCTGATAAGATTTACATCATATATATGCAAGTATATCAAAAAAGTAAAATTTGTCAAGATTTTTACAATTGAAGCACATCAGGAAAGTAATTTTTGTATCACTTTGCATAGACACTAATTGACCATCGCTACGCTCCGGCCAATAACGCGCATATAATTTTTTTTTTCGTGCATGCTTTTTTTGCGTTTGTGCCAATAAAAATTTTTAGAATTTATAACACTGATTATGATGACTGATGCATTGTTTAGATACTTCTACTTATAAGGAATATCACGAACAATTACTCAGTTTATGTTTAAATATTTTTTTATAATTGCAATATCTTCAGATTTTTGATAATAAATGCGAAAGCTTATGCTGAGATTGGTTTATGCTAAGATCCAGGGTCTCTATTTAAATCTATAATTATGAGTTATCCAATATTTAATATTTGGTTATGTGATTCGCTTGGATTTTTAAGTGCAGCTAAATATTAATTATATTTATTTCAATCCATTAAAGAAACGTTTATTTTTCCATTAACGAATAAATGTTTCTACTGTAATATTCTTTCAAAGATTTACGAACTACAAAATTGTATCATTCCATAACAATGAAAAAAATAACAAAGGTTTGTTTAATAAAATCAAACATTTGTAAGTTGTTTTTTTGCCTTTTATATGAATTAATATAATTAATGACATATATAATACGCAATATATTTGTAGTATAACAAAATTCTGAGTTCTAATTTTTTTTATTAAATTTCGTAATATAATCGAAAAACATTGCCCACATGTTTCTTATATTGGAATAATCCGGTCTGATATACCGAAGCTGAATTTTATTTGATGGATATTCAGTTTCTTCAACCAATAAATCTATTTCTTATAACCGGGCTAATAAAGAAGTATGGATAATTATAATAGTGAAAAATGTTATCCAGTCTGATTCAAATATTATTCTTAAGCATTGGCAAAGAGTAATACCAATTGTATCCAGAAGACAAGCAAAAATACAAATTCAAAATTTTCAGATGATACAGATGTCTCTGTAATCTTAGCATTGAATTTACGCAATAATAACGTGATGCCAGCCAATCAAATTTCGAACTTAATTTCGTCAAAAGTCTTAAGACACCATTTTCAAAACAAGATACTTAAAAGGTTTTTAACGTAAGAGGAAAAAAATAAAAATATGAAGTAATAAAATTTTTTTATAATAACTGCAATATACAAGTGTTAGCTTAGAAACGAAAGCTGTCTTAAATATGTGTTGCAACTTGCAGATCAATTAATTAAATCATTAACCAGAAAATTTTCTGACATTGCGCCTGACCAATAGGTATAATCTTACAAAGAACAAGCTTAACTTTATTTGTAACAATTTTTTTGTTTTTAAAAAAAAAAGGTGATACATGGGAATAGAAGTATCCAGAAAAGCCTTTTCAGCGATGCCACCTTTATCTATTCTATCAAAGTACCTATCTATATTTTCAACAATATCTAAGTTAATAAATTTACAAATATTTCGATAGTAATTATTGAAAAATCACTGTACAGTACCTAATAAATTTCTTAATCAGCCATGCTTGGCGCAACATAGCCTTAAGAAGGTCTGGATAGTTCCATCCTATGCCATTTGCAGCTATACAGCTTAAACTACTTTGCATATTACGTCCAGGGCGGCCAGGACCTGTCATGTTTGGTTTCATATTTATATCAAATAAAGCAAATGGTTTTTCTGGTGCTATTCTGCGGCAATCTATACGGATTGGTGCTAATGGTCTCATAATTTGTGCAGCCTTTTCACAATCTTGAGCGACTTGTTTATATATTGGATACTGCATTTCCTCATTACTAATAAGTGAGCTATTCTCAATTACTGCAACAACTCCACTATATGGAGCAATACCATTATTGTGATTAAATCTTTTTACTAGTGGTAAGTGCCAATATTTATTAAAGGTGACATTTTTAAAATTAATATCATACATTCCAGGGGGCATAATGGTAGCTGTTATCTCTTCTCCTTCTAAATATTCTTCAAGAATTAAAGTATCACCATATTCAAAGCAATATTGACCATCAATCACAGTTCTGGTGGACAGAAGCTTTTCCGCGTGCTCTTTCATTTGCTCAATAGAGTCAACCTTTTTAACACCTTGACTTCCACGGCACGTATAGGTTTAACAACAGCAGGGAATCGGATGCCTTTTTTATTTAAAATATCCAAGGTTATATCGTTCAATCGGTATGTACCATTATATGTAGAGCTTCCAATAAGAATTGCATGAGGAACCAAAATTCCATTGTTTTTGATTAATTCATTAGTAAACCATTTGTTATCATATTTTCGTACATTTGATGGAAGATGACCAACAAGTTTAATATCTTCTCTAAAACTCATGTGATTCAATGGATGAGTATCGAAGAGAATAGTATTTGCCCAAAGTGTCTTTGCACCTTTTGAAATGGCTGTACTTATTCCTTCTTCTGTGTCAGGAAAAACCCAATCCAAATCGGATGTTGGGCTAGGATTATCAACAGGGGTAACTATAGGAATGTTGTCGGATCTCAAAGAATAGGCGATATCAGCTCCGCTATCACTATATCCTCCGGGTTTTAATGGCTCCCGAATCCCATCAATTATAGGAGGTTGAAGTGCTTGATACAAAATAGCTACTGGGCTAAATTCCTTAAATTCAAAGGTATGATAACTTTAAAACTTACATTTTTTCCCTTATTATACAAACTTTTGTCTAATCTAATACCTGTATTTATTTTCTTGTATTTGGAAGCGTTATTAAGTGGTATATAAGGTGCATATGGCATTGTAGCGCGATTATTTCTATAGATATCATGCACGTTTTTGAGAATAATGGGGTCATCATCATTTAACCAAACTTGGCGTAATTTACGATTTCCAGCAAATTCACCACGGCCATGCAACATTCTATGATTATCCACTATTAAAATATGTTCCTTTTCTTTAAGGCGTATTTTAGCTTGGTATTTTGGATTCATATGATAATTTTTATGAAGGAATTTTACAGCTTCATAGGACCAATATGGAGCAAATGTTGTCTGATCGTATCGAAAATGTAAGCGAATGCTATCATCTTGCATGTGTTCATAGACAGGGTAATTCATAGACATATGATCATCTCTGCAAAAACTACGCATTCAGGCTTCATTAAAATCTCAGCTAATTTTGGTCTTTTTGCCAAGATTGATTCCAGTACTTTCTTGCCGTCAACAAGTATGATTTCACCACCATCAGCATCATTTTCAATCGGTTGGATCAAAAGCATTTTTGAGGGTGATATTTTTACCATAGTAGTTTGGGCTGGGAACATACCTTCAAGAATTGTTCCATCTGTATGAGGGGAGATGGCCACTTCTTTTGATATACCTTGATACTCTTCCTTAAAATTTTTCCAGCTAGAATATTTCGAGTCTAATTCACTTACAATACCATCATAATCAGAACGAATATGAGATTGAATTATCCCTAGAGCTTGAGAGATAGTCTTGAGCGTTATAATATCAGAATCCCGAGTTTTAATGACAGAAAAACCCTTGCCTTCAATTTCATTTTTAATATCTTGTATGGAATGGTAAAATTGATCAGGAGTGCAGCAAATTTGAAGAAATCTATTATTCATTAACGATTTCATATCGGCTTTTAAGATACTTAAAACTTTATTGGTTTCGATTTCAGCCATTTTATTTTTCGTCTGAAGAGGGATTGTCCGTTGAATTTATATTATACGCAGCTTAGGTAGCAAAAAAATGCGTTCTCGGACTCTTTGTGCGCCGAAAAAGTTTTTATGTAAAATCTATGTACCCGAAAATAAGCACCCCCTTGATTTGTATTATATTAGAAAATAAGCACCCCTTCGAAAGAAATTATTTTTAATTAACCATTTTATATTGATTATAATAATTATGATAATACAAACCTTTATTCATTTAATCAGCGATACCTTCATAACGCAAGCCAGCCGTAAATATGAAGAATTCAAAAAAAGGGGCTGAGTGTGGTTCAAATATTATTACCTTTTATGTGGCGGGTGCATATCATTTCACAAATCTCCTGTCTTTGTTAATAATTATGGTTTGTTATGTTAGTGGTTATGTCATAATATCCTAAATCAGTAACTCATTGAATTGCTTATCTTTAATCCCTTTGCATCATTATCATCTGGGAGTTGTATGTACGATCATCCTTTTCTGTTACCATCAGGATTACCCATATGATTGTTGATCACTGCTTAGCCCTATAAGAAAAGTGGTACGGGTGGTGGTACGGGTTGGTGTCGGGAATGCTCGAAATGGCACGGATCTTGTGGCACGTGCAGGAACGTTTTACGGAATGGCACGGTAAAAATGGCACGGACATTGCGGCAACGGGTGGCACGTAATATCACGTCTTATGAAATGGCACGTTCAGATGACACGTATGTGTACGTTACACACGTGTTGGCTCGTGATACGTGTTGGCTCGTTTCGTGGAGAGCGAAAGGTCAGTAAAGGATTTTTTTTAAAAAACAGAGCGATATCTCATGATTTCACTAATGAAGCTTCCCTGTGTATCTTAACAAAAAAAATTCCTTACAAAATTTTGCTTCATATGCAGTTAGCTTGTTCATCTTATGTTGATTACTTATGTAAATTTATGTTTTAATAGTTAATCCACATCGTTATCGCGGTGGCACGTGAATTTACGTTCATTACCCGTGCCAAATCCCATGCCGATTCGACTAGTAAACTGCTGCAAAACCCGTGCCATTTACGGCCCAATTGGCACGGGCACACGGTCCCTCACGGTCCACTAAACCCGATCCAACTCGGCCATACCCGTACAAATCCGGACCTTGACCCGTGCCAAAATGACTCGTGCCTATCCGATTCCATCCCGTGCCTATACGGTACATTTTTCTTATAGGGTAGGCTTCCTTTCCTTTTCGGTTTGTTGACTTGTCAACTAAAAAAGGGTGCTTATTTTCGGTAAAATACGGTAGCAAAATCTAAAATAGTTTCAGATAAGGGCCCAAAACGAAAATAGAGGCCCGATACTCGAAAATTATTACAAGTAAGGACCCAAATTTATTGTTGGCTGACAAAACCGATCAACTATAATAGTAATTGTTTCCCATGATTAAATATATATTTTAGAGTTAGGCTGTTTGAAGTTAATTTTTCGGTTAACATCACCCCACCTCCCCCGAAAACGAACAACCAATCAAAATGCTGGATGACACTCGCCAGTCACCTGATTTATATCAACCAATGAAATTGCCCACCTTTGCTCATTTTTAAATGTTCGATTCATATGTTCATTTCAATTTTGCCCCCTCCCCCCTCCCAAGAGTCCTGGAAAAGTGATGTTAACCGAAGAATCAGCTTCAAACGGCCTTATTATTATACTGAATTTAAGTCACACCTAGTGATGTGCCGTGTATAGTACAGTACGCAAAAAATTTTTTAGAATGTTCTAGAACAAATCATAAAGTTATTCATATCTTAAATTTGCCCTTATGAAACTGTCTTTTATTTTCTAAGCAAACTTATTCCTTGCAAAATTTTGTATATAGGTAGTTTGTATATCATATGCGTACTATACGTATTTCACAACTATACACACTATACAACTATACGTACTGTACGTACTGTACGTACTGTACGCTAAAAAAATTCAGACATCAAATAAATGGCACATCACTAGTCACACCTGGCTATTCGCAATTTATAAACTTTATATTTTTTTAGGTCCCAACTTATTAGGCCACGCAAAGTTGATTTTTCGTTTTGCATTACATGGATTTCAAAATTCGGGACGGACGGGCGGAATTTTTTTTTTTTTTTTTTTTTTTTTTTTTTTTTTTTTTTTAATGTTCACATTAAGGCCAACAAGGCTAATTTTTTCATTTTCACAACAAGGAATCAAAAAATTGGGCCGGCAGTCATATTTTTCCTGTCAGTCCTATCGGACGATTACGGGAAATTAAGGTCACCATCGGGTGACACCGGATGAAAATAATTATTGGAATAAATTTTTTGCCACACTTAGAATTCATTCAATTATTAACGTTGTGAGAAAAAATAGATGTCAAAATCGAACAATTGACACAATTGGGATCTAAAAAAAAAAAAAAAAATTTTTTGAAAAAATTGAAAAAATGGGACGGCGGGCAATGCAAAACGAAAAATCAACTTTGCGTTAAAGATGCCTGACGAAATGTTTTTTGCGTTGACGAAATGGTTTCGTCATGGTTTCGGCATGACGAAACCTTGACGATTGACGAAACCCCGACGATTGACGAAACCTATGACGAATTGACGAAATCTATGACGAATTGACGAAATCTATGACAAATTGACGAAACCTTGACAAACCTTTAACAATTGATAAACCTTGATAAATCGATTCAGGAACCCCTTTAGCATAATGATCTTGGATACACTAAACCTTAAAAGAATGTTATTTCATTATAAGGTTTCATTGGCTTTTTCTTTTTTCTTCTTTCGTATGTCACGTGTTCAAATTTATGTCGGGTTGATCCGGAATAGTCAAATTGTGCACGCGTTTGTTTTCGTCGATTCCGGATAAATCCAACACATATTCCGAACATGTGGAAACCAATGTTTAAATCGACCTTGGTGCACTAATTAAAAATGATGTTATTGAAATGTTACATATAATGAGCACCAATCTATCGCTGTAGTCTCCAACAATAACACCTTAACCCTAAACTTCTATTTTTACGCGCTTTGTTTATTTACAAAATTTAATTTCCTTTTTGATTTGTTATTCGTAAATAAGTAACATCACGATGGTTAACAAGAATGTAATGGATACCATATTATTATCCAACCTATATTGATTCACTATCGCTGCTATTAATTATGCATCATCGCTGTTCTGTTAAAGCATCGTTTTTTAGCTCTTATAGTTATTGACCGCGACTTTCCTATGGAATTGCCTAAAAGGTTAATTAGGTTATATTCTTTTGCTGGTGATACTATATTAGACCCTTTTACGGCTTATTAAAACACTTCTTAATTTTTATAAACGGGTAATTAACTCTATCTTGTATGAATATAACTCATCAGGTTTCGTCAAAGGTTTCGTCAATTCGTCATAGGTTTCGTCAATTCGTCATAGATTTCGTCAATTCGTCATAGATTTCGTCAATCGTCAGGGGTTTCGTCAATCGTCAATTCGTCAATTGGAAGTCACCTGACGAAATGGTTTCGTCATTCGTCAATGACGAATGATTCGTCATTCGTCAGGCATCTTTACTTTGCGTGGCGTTAAAAATATATTAATTTAACCTTTCTATAAGCACAACTTATTTTTTTTGACCAAGAGTGTGATTATAGCCGGGTGTGACTGTAATTGCTATTTCAAATTTGCTCACAAGTTGATTATTATGTTTATTACGCAAGTCTAATTACATGATTACTAGACGATAGATTTTTCTAACTAGCATTAGACTTAGAAATAAAACATGCATTCTAGTTTTTATTTATGTGTCTTCGACTGCATGTACGTGAATCATGACTTTCTTATCAAGTAGGGATGGGTACGGTCCGGTCATGACCAGTCAATGACCTGACCGATATTAGTCGGTCAGCGCTGGTCAAGATTATGACCATATGCCAAATTTTTAATATTCTGGCTGATAAATGAATAATTATTGCTTAAAATCCATATTGGTGTATCTGCATCATCTGATAAATAGAAAAATCAACCCGACTCTCAAAAATTTTTAGATCATGTGACTTTGCATGATTAATGATGTGTTTCATTTTTAAATAAACCTTTTTTATTGATATAAGTGAACATTAATGAAAAATATAACAATAATGAGTATATAAATTAATGTATATCACATGATCTGAAAATTTTTTAGGTAGGTGTTTAAACCCGGTTGAGAAATACCTTTTTAATAATTCTGGCCAAATTTGCAGATTATTTGGCCAGAATTATAACAAACCAATTTTAATTCCGGTCAAATGATTTGCAATTTTGACAGAAATGTATGCGATGGGTTTCTTTAGGTAACAGAATATTACAAATAAGGTAGCTGGGCAACGTAGGTCCTTTTCAAGTTCAGACTCTTTTCATTATATTGTTTTTGTAATCATACTGCACTACAATCAATTATTTGATATGTCTGGTCAAAACAAATCGTTAATAATTCTGGTCAAATTTGCAAATAATTTGGCCAAATCTAGGAAAACAACTTTAAATGTGGTCAAATAATCTGCAAATTTGACCAGAAATATGAATGACAGTTTTATTGACCATGTGATGCAAATCGCCATGTTTTGTTTCTCTTTTGGCATTCTGTGCAGCATCCTATTTCTACTTGTCACTTATTTAGATGTTTAATTGAATAATTGGGTAAATAATTTATCTGCTATAACTAGTTATTAACTGTATTACTAACTGCGGTCATAACAGTCACACAATTTGTTACACAGATCACAGATATAAATTTTTTACTATGAAATTTAGTAATCAACATTCAAATGATTGACTCTTTTTTATAGTAAATTGCAATAGTAAGCCCTCTTCAAATTACTTTTTAGGGGGTTCCTAAAAGAAATTATATTTGCATACAAGGTACAGCAGTTTATTTTTATAAAGCACTCTTTGATTTTCTAAGTTTAAAGCATAAAAATAATAAAGCTAAGAAGAATCATGTCTTCAAAATAGGTGCTTTATTTTATTTTGATGTATATACTATTGTCTTATTTTGCTTTAAAAACTTTTTTTTAAAAGTTCAACTTACTAAACCTCTTGACAATTATCAATTGCTAGATGTTAAATGAAGTTGTGGGTAACTATAAGTCATGAGCTAAATTAGTATGTTTAAATAAGTATTATTAGATTTAAATACATTAAAGAGAACTATTATTGACGAAGCTAGTTTTTTAAATATGTAGTTTTTAGATATTTAGTTTTTTTAAGTGTAGTAGTTTTTTAAATAAACAGTTTTTTTTAGATAAATAGTTTTTTTAGATAAATAGTTTTTTTAGATAATAGTTTTTTTTTAGGTAAATAGTTTTTTTAGATAAATAGTTTTTTAGATAAGTAGTTTATTTAAGCAAGTAATTTTTTGGACAAATAATTTTTAGATAAGTAATTTTTAGTCAAGTCAAATTAAAAATAATCTAATTTTAATAAAATAAACTTGGATATACAATTTAAATTTGTTATTAACATATTCTGCTCTACTTATTAATTGAGTTTTATATAATTTAATATACAATTTAAATTTGTTATTAACATATTCTGCTCTACTTATTAATTGAGTTTTATATAATTTAACATTTTATAAATTGAGTTACTATATAATCAATATAAATAAATAAATAAATAAATCAAGAACATTTGACAGACCAAAGAATAAATATAGATTTTATTTTGTTATTAAATTATTAAATTACTATGATTAGCTAATACAGTCGCACTCCCATATAATCACACCCTCGGACTCAGAAATCTGGTGACTATGTAGAGATGTGACAATATAAATTTTTTCTAAAAAATCACTTTTATATAAAAATTAAATTATAGTGAATATATAGAATTATAAAATTCGTAAGATTTAATCAAACTTCAACATCAATTTTCTCGATAACCAATAATTATAAAAGGCTCAAATTTTTATCACATATAGTATCCATATTTATTTATAATATATTAAAATTTTAGCTGAATTGGATCAATAGTTCTTGAGAAATCGCTTGTATACGATAGTCAATTTTTTTAAAAAAATTGATTATCGTATACTAGCAATATTTCAAGAACTAACCACCTAATTTAGCTGAAATTTTAATATATTATAGAGGAATATCGATATTATCTATGATATAAATTTTAGCCTTTTTGAATTAATGGTTATCGAGAAAATTGATGCCAAAGTTTGATTAAGTCTTACGAATTTTTTAGAACATAAAAAATTCGTAAGACTTAATCAAACTTTGGCATCAATTTTCTCGATAACCTATAATTAAAAAAGGCTCAAAATTTTTCTATAGATAATAGCTATATTCCTTTATAATATACTAAAATTTCAGCCAAATTGGATTGTTAGTTCCTATGATATTGCTTGTATACGATAATTAATTTTTTTAAAAAAATAGACTATCGTTTACAATCGATTTCTCAAGAACTATTGATCCAATTAAGCTAAAATTTTAATATCATATAAAGGAATATAAATTATATCTATGGTAAAAATTTGAGACCATTTTAATTATTGGTTATCGAGAAAATCGATGTTGAAATATGATTAAATCTTACGAATTTTTTGTTATATTGTTAGTAAATTCACTATTAAAAATGTGATATTATAGACAATTGTTATTATTTAAAAAGTTTTAAAATTTAAAATTGTGATTTTATAGAAAATTGTGCTTTTATAGAAATAAATTATTTATATTTGTTTGTAAAATTTGGTGATAGTGCTTATATAGTAATTGTGACGTTATAGAAAGAAATTTAATATAAATATAATCGGGACCAAACTTTTAAGTGATTAAATAGGAAATGTGACTATGAGGGAGGTGACTATATGGGAGTGCGACTGTATGTATAATTCAAATTTCACATTACAAATATACATGAGGATGAAATTATTTCAGGTTCTAAAACCCGAAATTAAAATTTGAAAATGAAATTGTTTTTGACCTATTTTTACTTAAAAGATGAAATTATTTGATACTTTTTTTGAATAAATGAAATTATAAGGAACGTATCTATATAAATTTGATTTGCTTTTTCTTATAAAAAGTTTAATTTTTTCAATGAAAATGAAATAGGCCTTTTTTAAAAATTAATTCAGTGGCATTACTAATTACAAACAAGCATGGTGGCATTTGATTTGATTGGCTTGAAGATCTCTGAGTTAACAATCTAAAAAAATTTTTAAAGTAATCCTTACTATAAAAAGCCATATCCGTCAATTGGCAATTTATAGTTTTAAAGAATAAATTTTTTTAAAAACTTATTATAGTTTTTTTTAACACTTTGTGTGTCTTCTATAAAAAAAGATCAGTATAGATCAGTATCCCTAAAAACTTAACTTAGGGGAAATTTAAACAAGTAATATGTAACAAATAAGTTAATTAGGCATTACAGTAAACTTATTTTTTTGCTTTTAAACTCGAAAAAAATGTTATTTAACAAAATTTATAAACATTAGAGTGTTTTTAAACAGCTCCCTTAGTGTGATTAGCCAGTACTTGAGATGCTACTAAAATCATTTAGAACCAATGAAATGCTGATCTTAAATCAGCCAATTAAAAAAAAAAGAAGTAGTTTTATCTTTATATTTTATTTAACACAGTAGTTGTTTAGTTTATTGAGACTAATTAACAAATTTTTGTTTCTGAACCAGTGCATAATATGCTTGAAAACACAATCACCTAAAAGAATTGGGAAATAGAATTGAAACGGATACATTCATTTACTTCTACCAGGCTAGTATAATTTTCTAATCAGAAATAGTTTCAATATTTATATTAAACATGTAGACAGGTAGTTCCTTACTAATTCTAGATTATTTAATGTTATTCTTTATGTTTTTGATTATAGTCTCGAACTTAATAGAATATTAGATAATTAGAGATTAGAGATTTAAATATCTTGAATTGACTATAATAAGTTCAAAGATATCTAGAAATCAGTTTCGCAACTGTGTATCGTGCAACTTGGTGCAATAAATTAATGGTATATAGTGGAGTGTTGCACTTAAAGTAATCTATAATTCAAACAAAATACACAAGAATTTATCCAGAAATTGAAAAATTACTATAAAATTGGTTACGAAAATCATTCGTTTCTAAGTTATAGAGTATCAAAAAAAGATTGTTGTAATTATGCAGATTGCACAAAAAATTTTATTACAATAAAATTCTTGCATAATTTTGGATCTCGAATTGATTTATTTACAGAAACTTGTTCATAGAGATTTACATAGCGGAAATATTTTGCAACCTGAGTTGCAATACACATATATCATGAATCTTGGACTTTCTAAAAGGTAAAAGAAGGAAAATTTTGTGGAATTCTGCTATATATAGCACCAGACGTTTAGTAAATTAACTGTATACTCAAGCGTCAGATATTTACAGTTTTGAAATTATTGTGACATCGCAACAATAACCTGCAAGTTAAGTAGCAGAATTTTTTATAGTATATTATAATGAAAACTATAATAATTTTAATACAAGCTAATACTTCTAATCACAATAGTATTCACAATAATTTTTAGTACAAAGCAACACAACCTTAATCATATACTATAAGTTATCACAATAGTTAGTAAGTTCAGTAATAGAATTCTTATAATAAAGCAATAATAACTCAAATACAAATTAACTCTATTTTATCCATATGAGTTCAAAGATACTAGGAATCAGATTCAAACTGTATATTGTGCAGCTTGGTGCAATAAAATTAATGGTATATGAAGGGATGTTGCACTTAAAGTGATCTGTAATTCAACCAAACATATGCAAGAATTTATCCAGGAATTGAAAAATTACTATAAAATTAGATACGAGAATTATTCGTTTCTGAGTTATAAAGTATCAAGAAAAGATTGTAATGATTAAACAGATTGCACCAAAAACATTTATTACAACAAAATTCTTGTATAATTTTGGATCTCAAATTGATTTATTCACAAAAACTTGTCCATAAAGATTTACATAGCAGAAATATTTTGCAACCTGAGTTGCAATACGCATATATCACTGATATTAAACTTCCTAAAAAGTAAAAGAAAGAAAATTTTGTGGAATTCTGCCATATATAGCACCAGACATTTGGTAAGTCAACTGTAGTGTCAGATATTTACAGTTTTGAAATTATTGTGATATCGCAATAGCTTGTAAGTTAAGTAGCAGAATTTTTTATAGTATATCATAATGAAAAATACAATAATTTTAATACAAGCTAACACTACTAATCACAATAGTATTCACAATAATTTTCAGTACAAAGCAACACAACTTTAATCATATACTATAAATTATCGCAATAGTCAGTAAGTTCAGTGATAGAATTCTTATAATAACTCAAATACAAATTAACTCTATCTTATCCATATGAGTTCAAAGATACTAAAAATCAGATTCACAACTGTATTGTGCAACTTGGTGTGATGAAATTAATAGTATATAGAAGAATGTTGCACTTAAAGTGATCTGTGATTTAAACAAAAATACACAAGAATTTATTTAGGAATTGAAAAATTACTATAAAATTGGATACGAGAATCATTCATTTCTAAGTTATGAAGTATCAAGAAGAGATTGTGGTGATTATGCAAAGTGCACCAAAAAATTCATTACAACAAAATTCTTGCATAATTTTTGTTCTTGATTCATTTACAGAAACTTGTCCATAGAGATTTACACAGTGGAAATATTTTGCAACCTGATTTCAATATGCATATAATACTGTTCTTGGACTTTCTAAAAAGTAAAAGAAGAAAAATTTGTAGAATTCTGCTATATATAGCACCAGAAGTTCAGTAAGTCAACTGTATACTCAAGCATCAGATATTTACAGTTTTGAAATTATAGTATATAATAATGAAAACTAAAATAATGTTACTACAAGCCAATACTACTAATCACAATAGTATTCACAATAATTTTTAGTACAAAGCAACACAACCTTAACTATATACTTTGAGTTATCACAATAGTCGGTATGTTCAGTGATAGAATTCTTATAAAAAGCAATAATTACTTTAATACAAATTAACTCAATCTTATCCACACTAATGTATCACAACTACTGTAACTGAATTTTTTACTATAAATTATAATAGAATCCATGATAATTTCAATACAAGACAATTTAACTTTAATTACATACTATACTATTGCAATGGCCTGTGTTTGTACTTACTAGATAACATAGTTATGGTAGGTTTGTATTTATTGTTATTTGTGTGATTTGCTACAAATTATACTCTTTATTATAAATAGCAGGATTACATTAGTTCTGTATTGGATTTATCATATCACTCGAACAATATATTTATTTAGAGTTATAGTAGATTTTAGAGTTCTAATCCAGAAATCTATCACCCATTTATCCATATCTGATTTATTCAGATATTCGTTTACTGGATAATCTACAGATATTTGATAATTATCTGGAGATTAATAGTAATAGATATCTGAATAAATTCAGATCTGGATATCTAATAATTATCTGAATAAACACTAACTGGATTGGAACTCTATAGTTTTGTATTGTATTATTGCAATTTGTAGAATAGTGGTAAAACTTTAGATATTGTATTATAGCATTTAATTGTTAAAAATAAAAATAAAATATTATATAAAAAATGTTATAATTATCATACATACTATATATATAATTATAATGGTAATAATAACTAGTATTAATAAATAACAAATTTATTTAAAATTAGTAAAATTAGTATAACTTAGTACATACAGTAATATATAAGATACAGTTAAATTTTTATTATTATTAATAAAAATAGATTGATTATATTAAATATCTAAATTTAGATAATAATCTACATTATGCATATTGTTTATTTGTTTACATTTTAACCAATTAAAACAAATGTCTGCCATGCTTTACAAACCCACAAACTTCTAACTATAATAATACTAGTTTATGATCTAATAATTTAAGGGTAGGGTCTTTTTCTCACGATGTATAAGCCCTAAATTAATGGGCCCTATTTTTAATTGGATAATATTGTAGATCATTACTTTTTTGGCCAAAAAAGCCCTAAATTACAGGGACCTTATGTAAACAAAGACCCTACCCTTAAATATAGGCCCTCAAAAGTAGAAACCAGAGAATTTGGTCGATTATAGGTTTTGAGAAAATTAGTATAGTATTAGTTCTATAAATTTTTCAAATATTTTTTTAAAAAACCTTCTCTATAAAAAGTTGATGCATTTTAAAGATTATTATTGTTTCATATATAATTAACTAACTTTAAAGTGCTATAACTTTTTATAAAGACAAAATTTTAAAAATCTGATCAGTAACTTTGTTTATTATTATAAGCTCTGCAAATTTGCCAAATAGATTTTAAAAATATTGTCTCTAAAAGTTATATTAGTATAGGCTTTTGTCACTATATAGATAATAAAATATCAAAATTGTTTCAAAATTACCTTTACACAAGCAAAAAAAATATAAAAATATCAAACCAATAACAATCTATATACTATAAAATAGATTTTCTTGATTTTACTACTATTTCTATAATGTACTAGTCCTTTGAAGATGCATTTTGTCAAAAGCTCTCACTCTGATGCACCTAATGAATCAATCACTTTTTAAATTAAAAAGCTGTTAACCTAAGAAAAATCAGACAGAAATAGAAAAAATAATTGCCTATATTCAAAGATGTGGTAATTTATAAAAAGAAGTTTGTTTTTTATATTTTTTATATTATTTAATTCATAGAAAGCTCAATAATAATTTTGTTTTAATGAACATTGTTGTTGCAACTAAGGTTTTGAATGAAATTTTTAAAAATATAATATTATTGATTTGTGTAATTTGTAAAGATTATATAATAAATTTTAGATATAACAAATTATGTAACTGATAAGTGGTTAACTGATTATGACTGATCTGTGACCAACCAAACCCATTCCTAACTACAAGTAACCTGGTTTCAAGTGTTGCTTCTTTACAACTATATAAACAAGTATTTGGTGACTGTCCTGCTTGCTAATTATAGATGACAGCAAAGTTTTGTATCAAAAACTTGTACCTAATATAATGTTAGTTATAAAAAATATGCCAAGAATTTGTGTCAAATTAAAAAACAATTTTATAGTATAGATGAATAGATTAAAAAATCAAATAGACAAAAAGTACATTTTTATTGTGCATTCGAATTTATATTCAGATTACTAATTAAATACTATTTAAGCAATTAAGCCATAGAGAGTCTTTAAGTACAAAATTATTTTAGAACTTATTTGTAATAACATTTAAATATTGGGCCTCTATTAGTAATTATTTTTGGTTTGAGCTCTTATTAATAATTCTTTTTGGTCTTGGCCCTTATTTGTAAATTCTCTTTTAAATTGTGTATGTAATAGTAAGTATGTACCATGAGTGTAATTATTATGCAAACAAGCCAGATTTGATAACAGATCAATTTTAAAGTGTGCAAAAAGTTATTATTTTGAGCAGCAATTGGCTTACAAAATTAGAAATAATCAATTGCATCTGAAGATTTCCAGTCATAAATATGTGGCTTTATTCTTGGCTATTATTATAAATTTCAATTTAGAGTTGTAGAATCAAGATTTGAATACTCAGTTTCTTAACAAACAATGAGCTATTATGACCAAACAATTTTATGTTTATTCTGAGCTTATACCATGTTGAATGAGAATCAAGCAATATATACTACGGCAGTTAATTTCACAATATTTGATTTCAATAACACAAAATAATCTTTTGGAAAAATAAACCTCCTACACTCATAACCAAATAGCATCAAAATTATGCCTGACTTAACACAATTACATTTTTAAAAATACTGTTTTTTTGGTCAGTAAAGCTATTAAACCATGGATACAATCGATTTTTACATAAGAAGGAGCTGTAATTTCTGGATAATTCTCATTTAGCTAAAAATATGACAGATAAATTTGCAAGAGAATAGAAAAAAATTGAAAAACAAAGTTAAAAAGAAACCTTTATTGCTCAAAGCCTTTGATTGAACAATTGGATAACATTATTGTGCTCTCTGTTTACAAGACATATAGGTAGTTTTCTATACACTTTGAGTTTGACTTTCTTAATAAACATATCAATAATTTTGAGCAAATAGAATGTTTGTAACAATAAAATTTTCTACTTTAAGTTTGTTTTGTGAAACTTTTTATTATATATTTAACTTTTTAATTTATAGTAATCTTTTTTTTTATTAATATAAGCTCTATCTATTCAAAAACTTAATAAATAAGGAAATAGTGGTCTAGGCGCCTATTTCTACACTAGAGGTTTCTGGTTTAAGTCATAGTAGAGGTAAAAATCTATTAATACTTGTCTTATACTCAGTGGAAGTACATGTGAGCAGTTTTTTCACAGGACAGCTCTGAACAAATTGTGTATTATTGTGGACAATTTTGGGCAAAAAAATATCCAAATTACTTAAAATTTTATTAATATAACCTATTTTTTTCTTTTTAGAAAAATATTCAAAACTATAAAAAAATATATAATGATATCTTTCTTAAACTAATTTATTAAATTTTAAAATCAAAATATTCTTTGTACAGTTGTGAACACTGTTGATATTTGGATGTAAACATGGATAAAAAAAGTTTTGGAAATAGTAGACATACAACACTGCATGTGAGTACTAGTTCTGGTAAGACATTTTTGGAAGGAGATCCTATTGTGAAGAAGTCAGCACTATATTTGTAGTGAGGGAAGCAGAGACACAAAAAGAATCTATAAGAAA
The DNA here is from genome assembly GCA_003550325.1 of Gigaspora rosea. NCBI lineage: Eukaryota > Fungi > Glomeromycota > Glomeromycetes > Diversisporales > Gigasporaceae > Gigaspora > Gigaspora rosea. The sequence goes on along the minus strand of QKWP01001134.1, from coordinate 76,735 downwards.
GAATTGGGTTACTGTTCTAGGAACACCTCTGGCACATGTGAAAGAACCAAAATAGAAAACTACAAATGCAGAGAAGACAAAGTTGCTATACTTGGAAGCGTATAAAAATGTAAAGCAGGATGCACTAGTCTGGTATCAGTAATACCAACATTAACACTAATCAATTTGGATGAAAAATTGGAAGTAGTTTGGTACTATGAACCTAGTTGAGAATAATCTCAGTTATATAACATAGCCTATACCGGTTCTAACCAACACACAGGAGTTTCTTTATATGTTAGTTGGCAGCATACTATAATCTGAAAGTATTAATAAGGAAAGCAGGACACCAACAAAAGCAGCAAGATTCTGGTAGTAGAACAAGTTGAGGGCTGTTACATTAATTAGTGCTATGTAGATACAAAAAATTATTAGCTATAGGGAATTTGGCACCTCTTTGGCATCAAACAAGAAGTATACCAAGCAATGATCTATGAATGTAGTAGAAACTCTCTGAACACCTGTTTGGAAGTTACTAAGACTAGTATGAGAGATGCAGGGAATGCAGGAGTAAGAAAATAAAATAGGCATTTTTTTAAAGCACAATCCTGGTTTGATACTTACAGAGGTTCAAATTTGGGTAGAGTATAACTTGTGAATAAACTAGTTCTAAGGTAAGTATAAAATATTGGATTTGTATTTGTAATTATGTATATAATGAATAATATAAATGGTAATAAATATATATTGAACAAAGAGTTTTCTCTACAAAAAAAGTTCACAATAAATTTTTTTAAAAAAATTGTCAAAATGCACCTTTTTAATACATGACATCCAATATTAAACAAATAGGTGCTAACTAAAAAAGATTGAAAGCTTGTCAACTGGATCGAAAAAAATGCACACAAATTGAAATAAGATGTCAAGATTTTATTAATATTTGCTAATGATATCTTAATAATTATAGTGCTGTATAATGTTTATTTAAAGTGGCTGTAATTCTTCAACACAACCATACTTTTGAAATTGTTTGAGAACTCGACCCACAGAAGATCTGCCAACACCCAAGTATTTATCAATTATTCGAACTGGCTAGCCTTCTAAGTTTTCTTCAACTATCCAATGATTATCGATATGTTTTAAAAGTATCATATTTGCGAATTAAAAACTTTAAATACTGATTATAACGGAACATATGTTTTATATGTTGTGCATAGTGGTTTGACCCGGCTGGGTGTCACCCGGGTCACCCGCGGGTGGGAGGGTGACCCGGGCCAAGTTGCAACAGCTTGGGTGAGAACGGGCAGGTCAACCTGCGGGTGACCCGTGGGTCAACCCACGGGTCACCCACGGGCAGAGACCGATACAAATTAATGCAAATTTGTGAAGTCGACAGAATCAAATTCGAAAAATATTTAATAGAAAATTATTTAAAGAAAACCTTAATGCTGTACAGAATTTAATAAGCAGTATTATAGCAGATAGTATTTCTGCATTAACATCATTACGGCATTACGGCTTTATAGCATTACGACTTTATGGTATTACGGCATTACGGCATTACGGCTTTACGGCACTACGGCTCACAGCAATTACGGCAAAAAATACAGTAATGCCATAACCGTATCTGGTATTAATTTGTAAAATTAATTCTACCACCAACTATCACTAGTCATATTAACCACCTGAGATTTTTTTTTAATTGACCCAGGTGACCCGACGGGTCACCCGTCGGGTCACCTGTCGGGTGACCCGGGTGGTGCCTTTTTTTGGACTGACCCGTTTCCACCCGGGTGAAGATTTTTTAGACGGGTCAATTCACTAGTTGTGCAACACCAAGATAAATAACTTATTGAATTCAGCTGAATAGACTTCAGCAAATTTTTTTAGGGTGTCCCAGAATTTATGAAAACGGCTGTTATTAGCGAAATTAAATGATGTTTCGATTATATTTATTAACAATAAGCGAAATTAAATGGTTTTTTGATTGTAATTATTAAGTGAAATTAATGGGTTTTCGATTATATTTATTAATAAGCGAAATTAAATAGGTTATTAATAAGCGAAGTCAAATAGTATTTCAATTATATTATTAACAATAAATGAAATTAAATAGTTATTTCCCGTCATTATGTAAAAATTATCAATCAAACACGTTAAATAAATTAATATACATAGATACCTTTAATTCAACTGATTCTGGCAATATTCACGCTTAAAATTTGTTTGGATCTCAAAATTTTTTTTGCAATTTGATTTGAGGGAATAACTTTAAAGTTTTTAATATGTAGAGTTCTGTGGAAAATTTGGGTTTAAAAATTTCTGTTAAAAGGTCCATCTAAGGTATATTAACATATATTATTTCAAGATTTATAATTTTTTATTATATCAAAATTCATATAACACATTCCATACTTAGATAACCGTATTCGATATAAAAAATATTTCATACCGGTATGTAGTTTTATTCCTTCAAAGCGATGAAAAGAGTGCAACACTAATTAATATAAAAAATATTCATATGTAGGTCATACTGTTAAAACGACGAAAAAAATGGATAACTTGCAAAGTCTTATTTTTATAGTCAGATAATATTTATTAATCATTTAATACTATTAAGGTAGGTTAGTCATAGCGAAAAAATGTCGCGGTGACGTAATTGCCGGCCACTCTAACCTAATTACGTATACGTTAATGTGGACTAATAATCATTTCAGCATAATACGTAATTTGTATTATCAAGTTGAAAGTGGTCGGTGATTACGTCACTGCGACATTGTTTTGCCACGACTAACCTACCTTCAAGTAATTGACATCTGTGGCTTAACCTGTCCCAGATTCACAGTTACTGCTATAGCAGTTCTGTTTTATCGAAGAATATCATCCCCGCTAATTTTAATATTGAATATTTGCGTATTCAAACACAGATATTATTTATAGTTATTGTATAGTTGTCTGACGATTGTTAGTTTCAGATATACAATATGGAAAAAAATTGGACATTCATATCATAAGAAACTATACAATAATTATACATACTGTATGTACTCCTATTTAAATCCGGATCCAAATATATGCAGAGATTAAACATTAAAATTAACAGGGATAATAATTAAGTCAGATAATATTAATATCCGAGTTTAAATAGGCAGGTATGTACGAATATTAATATCCGGATCTAAATATGCAAGGGTTAAACATTAACATTAACAGGGATAAGATTTAGCTAGATGATATTAAGTAACCCTCGATATAAGAATCCTTAGATATCAGAAATTTTTAATATGAGAAATATTTTATAAATCCAATTACAAATTTTATAATAAACTCCCTTGATATAAGAAGATATTGATATAGGGTTTGAGCTGGTAACTTCCTTATATAAAAGTAGTTGTATCCAAATTTAAATAGGCGGATACTATGTGCTGTGCGTATATTAATTTCTGAGTCTAAATATACTAAAATTAATAGGGATAATAATTAAATAGATATTATGATAAATAGGCAGGTACGTACATATTAGGGTGGTAACTCAACTAGTAAATCAAAACTATGTCAGCAGTATTAGTAATTTTACTATGATCAGATTTTAATCAGTGAAATTAAAATAATCGATTAAATATCATATTGATATAAGTTATATTTACTTAATAAATAATGCACAAAATTCTAAAGAATGCACCTTGACATCACACTTCTTTTTCTAATTTCTTTTAACTAAAAGCTCTTCGCAAAAGTTATCTCTAAAAAGTTACGCTTGATTTTTCGCAAATATTCTATTAAAGTTTCGACTTGTACAGTTAAGATCTAATTTTTTTTTATTTTTTCACTTTAAAAAACTAATGAAATTTAAATTATTTATAAGATGAACGTTCAAGTTTATATATTAATAGAAAATCCGAAAGCGTAACTTTATTCTCCTATATTTAATAAGTTACTTGTAAAAATTTTAAAGTAATTCGTTGGGTTTTCATTAAGTTGCGTCGTTTTAAAGTAATTCGTTGGGTTTTCATTAAGTTGCGTCGTGTTAAAGTAATTAATTTTAATTTTAATAAATATAATTAATTTGTAAGGATGTCAATCTCTATAGCGATGGTATAACAATTAAATTGATTAAATTGATCTTTGTGTAATATGAAAAATCTGATCAAATTACTAATACTGCTGATATAGTTTTGATTTACTATTTGAGTTACCACCCTAGTACATATGCACTTATCCGTTAAAAATTAATAGGGATAATAGTACCAGTACGATCACATGAAATGTGGAGGGATGGTTCCGTTCAACTTTTTGGTGCGCTATATTTTTTCCTATTTTGGAAGGTACTATGTTCATCGGATTTTTTCCTATTTTAGTAGGTATTGTGAAAATATCATACGTTACGTGTAATTGCTTCATTGTGCATATGTGTGAAGAAATTGGCTTCGTGGGAAAATTACATACGTACGTACGTTATATACGTCAAAATTGTAATTATTACGACATTTGATCGTTTGCATCATATATGTTGCAATTTTCGAATAAATTGATAATCAGCATTTATAGTACTAACTTTACAAGGATCATCGCTGACTTATCGAAATTGATGACATAACATGATCGTAGTAATCAATGCGTGAAATTAAAACGTGAGAATCAAGAATACAGAAATGGCTTATTCACGTCTTCAGTCGTCATCGCTGATTTTGACTTTCGTTCGTTATGCGCGCTTTGTAGATATTAGATTATATTAGATTGAAATATGATTAATAACATACGTTAATGAGTCACATACTGAGTACCACCAAAATAATATAAGGTAGCTGTGCGACGTCATCGCGCAAAACCAGGAACGGGAAAGTATCTAGATATTAAGTGGTTTAAAATTGTAGGCCAGAATTATAATTAGTCAAACTTGGTAGTAATGAAAAATGCTCAAGATTGAGGCATAGGAGATTTGGTCTGTGTTTTTAGAGCTTGGGCCTTATAAGAATAATACTGGAACTCAGATATGTTTTTTTTTTTTATTTTGACTTATGAGTTACTTGAATATATTGATTCAATACTAATGCTTTTTCTATAGTTGGTATTGTCAGATAAGCACTTTTTTGACAATTCTTTTATTTATGTTTTATCTTTTGATTAGTTACTAACATTATTATGTTACTCTCTTGGTGCAGCGGGTTAGAATATTGGCCTTAATCGTTAAGATTCTTAACTTGTCAAGTGAACACGGGGCTATTATTTAACATGCTTTTTACAATAAGAATGACCGAAAATTACAATTTTAATTGATTCATGATTTCTATATAAATAGAATTTTTACCTTACTACTATTTCTTTTACTCTTTCTCTTCAATAATCGGCAGTAAATTAAAAAAAACATCACGGCAGTAAGATTAATACGATATTTTTGATAACAATTTGTGAAAATATTGTTTACGTATTAAGAGCTCAAAATATTATATATTATTTGTGTAGTGATAAATCCACAGTTTGATTACCTAATTAGCAAAACAGATCTTAACGGATATTATTAGAACACGATCTACAAGATATTATTCTCAAGATTTTGACAAAATCATAAATTCTATCATATAATACAAATATTATTTCTCAACAAGCCTTAGCGGGATCAAGTTAAGATATTTTTGATGAGAACTAGCAAAGATATTGGTTACGTATTAAGAAATTTCTTTACTCAAAATTATTACCATATTTGTGTGGCGATAATCGTCACTCTTATTACAAGTGCCATTTCCCACTCATATCAGATATATTGTAAAATATTTACAATCACGTATGAACTTAACAATACATATCTCATCGGGTGACACCAAATAAGAATAGCGGAAAAAAATAAATGTCAAGCAACTGGCACAATTGGGATCTAAAAAAAGAAAAAATTAGCTTTACGTGGCTAAAAATAAAGGCAGACTAGGGTCGTCAGAATTGCAGGTAAATTTTTTTTTTAATTTACTGTAAATTATCGAAAAATATCCGTGCCCTAGATATGATGAAACTTCACACATGATCGTACTGGTCCTGCGCGGCACGCATGTCGCGCAGCTAACATAATTTGATATTAATATTCATGTTCAGGTTTAAATAAGAATATACTTGCGCCGGGTAGAGCTGGATATTAATATACGTATATACAATATGTACCTGCCTATTTAAGTCTTATGATATTAACATCATATAGACTTAATTATTATCCCTTTTAATGTTAAGATTCAATCTTTGCATATTTAGACCTGGATATTAAACTTGGATATTAAGGCCGTTCGAAGTTGATTCTTTGGTTAACATCACTTTTCCAGGACTCTCGGGAGGGGGAGAGGGGGGGTAAAATGAAACGAACATATGAAACGAACATATAAAAATGAACAAAGATGGACCAATTTCATTGTTTGATATAAATCAGGTGACTGGTGAGAGTCATCCAGCGTTTTGATTGGTATAGGTGATAGCACCTAGGGTGAAAATTAGTTATAATCTTTTAACAAAATTGCACCCAAAATAGATATTAACTAATATTTTTAACAAGTACAAAGTTAATTAAGATGAATTAACTATTTATTTAACAAAATTGTACCCAAATTAGATATTAACTAATATTTTTAAAAGCACAAAGTTAATTAAGATGAACTAGTTATTTATTTTAACATAATTACCCCAAAATAGATATTAACTAATATTTTTAAAAAGTACAAAATTAATTAAGATAAATTAGATATTTATTTACATATTCTTGTTATTGATCCAGTAAATAAATTAGATATCAAATTAGATATTTTAGAATAGTAAAATGTAAGTTATATTGCAATTATTTTTGATTGTCTTCTGGATACCAATGCTTAAGAATAATATTTGCATCAGGCTGGGCAGTATTTGACAATTTTTCAATATTATAGATATCCCATGAGAATTAGATTTATTGGTTGAAAAAACTGAATAATCACTAGTAGCACTCAAATTATTATTAATATTATTTGATATATTGAAACAAGTAAGGAATTGTTAAATTAATTGTTTTGATGTTCTAATTTATTATAAGGTAGTTTGACTTTTATGTAATTTGCGATAGTTTAATTCAATAAATTCAACTAAATTATAAACTAGTTATTTCTTTTTTATTTTAACAATTTTAACTTTAATATATGTAAAATCAGTCCAGTTTTATTGCATAATAAACCCAAAACATGGTGATTAAAACGCTTAGTTGTCATCACTAATTTCTAGTACTATTCACGAGCTAGCGTAGTGAAGATTTGTTGGTGGCGCGCATTTTGCCAACAATCACTTCACCGACAGCCTCTAAAGTTAAAAAAATATATATATATATAACTTATCATCTATGATAAACAGGTTATAAGCATATTTGGAATTATTGCATCTTTTTATAGTTCTCTCATGTTTTTTTATGTGTTTCTATTTGGTATGTATAAATATTATTTTTATTATTATAATATATTTTTTAATTAATTTAAAAACAAATAAATCATTAAATTATATAAATTTCTTAAAATTTTTTAGGCGTTGATTCAATAAGACTTTGGGGCGTTGTACATTCTGGATGTTGTGGAATTAGATTATTTAAAGAAAAAACTGAAGATTTAATTAAAGGTGTAATTGATAAAGGTAAAGAATCTGCAAATATTTTGAATAGTAGTCGAGATCCACATGCAAGAATCCAATATTTCCAAGAAAGTTGCCGAAATCCACGATCAATTATAAGTAGGATTAAAGAATTAGAAAATTTTAGATATTTTATTGAAAAAAATGTTATTAAGATTGAACCTTGAGAAGGTCATGTTAAAGTGAAATCATCAAAAAGAAACAAATAATTATAGCAAAGCTAATTATTTGTTTCAACCCGCATTAAGATAATTTTGTTTCATTTCTCTAATTGCATCATAATTATAATCCTAATCTTTAATAGCAGTTGTAAAATATACACACTTCTAAACACTCATTTGTACCTTATCCAAAAAGAATACTTTTTAGAGAGATTTCATAACTATATATTTTGATATACAACTTTATTTTAAGACTTGTCATTGTACTGCGTATACATATACAGTACGTCTATATATCTAGTTTTTTTAGTTATAATATATAAGTTATATATTTAATAAACATAGAGGAAACTTAGAAAAATAGTGTCTATTTAGAATTATATCTTACTGTCTATCTGTAATTTTAAAGATTTGATTGGTCAATTTAAAGTTTAATCACCTGTTTGTTGTTCAAATATTTCTTATAAATAGAGATTAGAACTGGCTATTACTGGTATAATTCTATTTCTTAAATTCAGATTAACTATGTTTTAGTAGTAGACCGTTTTAAGTCGGTTTTTTTAGTTTTGATTTATTTATACTATTTATCATAACATGACGTGCTTAACTTTATTTTGATTATCTTCGATTCAGAGATCAACATAACTTAGCACAGATTCAGCCAAGCAAAAATCCTATCATAAATGTTATAAAGAAAGGGAATTTTTCTTATTAAAAAAATTTCTATTAAGACTTTAAGCAAAATTTATTACATAATCTACTTGCTTGTTGATTCAAGTGATGCCTTAAAAAGTAATAAAAAACTTTATAGAAACTGTTTTTAGATGCAAAATTTGTTAAAACGCTTATTCTAATATTATTGTCCTTCAAAATTGCATTAACCAAATGTGGATTTTGTTACTTATGGTTGTTAACAGCGGATCAAAATCCTGTGACTGTGAATCATATGACTGCGCCGAAACGGTCACATTTTTTTTAAAAAAAAAAATCTTTTTTTCTTTCTGCATCCGGTTCCGTGCAAGGTTCCCACGGCCCCATATCCAAGCCCCACACAATAAGCCTTGATATGGGTAAATACTTTACCTGCAATCGTAAAGAAATCGCAAAAAATAATATCGAAGAGAGATCAGATTATGACCATGATGGCCCTAGATCCATTTGATGATGGAAAGGCATCAAGGGAATAATAAGAAGAATATGCATCCTTTGTTTAACAAATTAGTCCTAATGATAGAACTATGCCTAAATAGGAAAAATTATTGAAGACAGGATTTTAATAATGATTCACCTGTATGACCCGGGTATAGCGTGAGGCCATGCCCTAATTTTCACAATGAAAATCGGAGGAAATAAAATTGATTCTGAGGTAGCCAAAATCAGCAATTAATTGAAAAGATAAAAGGGATGGCGTGATGTTTTTAAATTCTTTTCTTTTTGTTTCTTTCAAAATTTTATAAATAGAGGGGAAATTTGTTTCTTCAAAAGTGTGTTGTGTTTGAAAGTACAGTATTAAAAATCAGACATGTACTTTTTCTTTTTGATAATACTGTACAATAAAAATCATTTAAACATAAGCCCAATAAAGTCTTACCTTGCCAAATTGATATGCCTCTGTTTATTGGTCTTATCATTTGGTTGTTTTTTGTTGTGTGTTGATTTATTATCTTTTGCCCACCCGGATCCTGAGTTTGCCTTCAACAATGTGCAAAATCTTGAATCTGATAGCTAAAATCAATTTATATCTACAATTAGAGTAAGGAAAAATATTTGGATTAATTTAACTATAGAGAATATGTAATCAATTACAGTTGACCCTCATTAATATCAACCTCGTTAATATCAACCTAAGCCACAAACCAAATTTTTATAAATTTTTATATATTAAATAAGGTAGCTGCGCGACGCTGTCATGCAAAACCAGGAACGGGAAAATTATTTAAAGATGGGTATAGTCTGGGTTATTAATATAGCAATTAGTTAGTTTGATATATACTATGAATATTGATGTTTACTTATCATATGTTTATAATATATATATATATATATATATATATTTTTGAATGAAACTTGTATTTTTTAGCATGTACGTATGTATATACTTTGTAACAAATCTTTTTTTTTTTGTCAGTTGACAGAGCTTACAGATCGAAAAGATAACTAATAAGGGATATGCAAAATTGGGTTTTAAAAAAATTTTTTTCATAATTACATTTACGAATATCATGTGCCAGCATGTACTGAGTTATTATCCCTTAGATTGTAACACAGGCAAATTTGCCTGCGTATTTTAAAATTTTTAATAAAATTTTAAATATTGATTTTAGCCATATCTTTTCTAAGTAAAAAATATTCTTTAAGTTTTGTTTTAGTAACTTTGTTATAAAATTTTTTTAAAATCATTAGAAAACTTTAATATAATAAATGTTTAAAGTTCTTGTATTGGCATTTTTACTATTAAAATTTTTCTTTAGATTTTTTCAAATTTTATATGTTCCCGTCTATAAAAAAATCTTTACTTCTAATACAAGTCTTAATTTTTACAAGTAAATCATTAAAGTTGCAATAATGAAAGTTGTCATCCTTTATATAAACTACAATATTGTCTTAAGAACTATAGTTCTAAAACTAAAACTAAATAAGATTGCAGAAAAATTGTAATAAAATTTTTTAAAAAAATTTTTTCTTAAAATTATCTATTTTCAGCTTATATGTAACTATAATTTATTTTCTTATAATATAAAAACTAATTTTGCAAAAAAGTAATCCTTATTTTCAAATATAATTGTACAAAGTTTTATTTAATTATTTTAGTATTTTAAAAAAGTAAATCAGAGCTAAAAAAGTGCAAAAACGCAGGCAAATTTGCCTGTGTTCTACTACAATCTAAGGGATAATCAACTAACATATATGAAAAAATCCAGTATGCATGCAAATTATTAGTGGAGCATAATCACTAAAATAATCATGAATGATCACTCTAATGGATAACATATATAAAAAAAAACTTGTTGCAATGATTATTAACAGAATTCACGTGTATTGCAGTAGAATCTTTACTTGTTATGTTAATCATGATCCAAGTACGAATATTACCCGTTACCAATATAATAATTGGCAGTATCATCATGAAAAAGGATTATTTAGCTTCAAATGAAGTGGGTTAACGGTAGAGGTAGTGATGTGCCGCGTATAGTACAGTATGCAAAAAAATTGTTAGAATATTCTAGAACAAATCATTTTCCTTATGAAACCACCTGTTATTTTCTAAGCAAAATTATTTCTTGCAAAATTTTGTATATAGATAAGTTTATATATCATACGCATGCTATACGTATTTCACATACTATACACACTATCAGCTATACAACTATATGTACTGTACATACTGTATGTACTATATGCTAAAAAAATTCAGACATCATATGGGGTGCCTTGTATTAAAAGGGCCCATTTTGCAATTTTTTTGAAAAATGAGTTTTTATTAGATTCATGTAAATTTCGACATGGTTGACAAGCATAGGGGACTTTCTCATTTTTTGGAAAAACACGGGGATTATTGTTAGGTAGTTAACCAATAATAAACTGGCTTTTTTAACACGTGATATCATTTTTGTCAAAACAGATAGATAATCGTTAAACAACCAACGGGCTTTTATTCATACATTAAAATTTTCTTCGAAATAAAATAACCCATGTTGTAAAAGAATCCAACTATTAATTCACGCACTAATAGCAATTTTACAGTTTTAAAAACTTTATTTAAAAGGTTTTGATAACAAGTTACACGTCCCTTAATAGTTTTTCTTAAATTCCGCGTAATTAATAAAACTATACAATTATATATATTAAATAACTTCTATTGTGTTAAATATCTTTTAAGAACCATTATAACTTTAAGAAGAGTCTACAAAATTTGAAAATAAAAGCTAACAAGTTAATATTATAACTAAAAAACAAATAAAAATAAAAAAAAACAACGTTGAGCTTTGTGAATTGAGTAGTACAATATACTTTTATTACCTCTTACTATACAGTAGATAGTACTTCAACCTTCACTATAACTACCATGATGTAGCGTGATGCAAATGATGCAACTTGAGTTTATTGAAAAGACGTTCCCTACGAAGCTATTTTATTAGTAAAGTATTACATGATTGATTTTTTTTTTTTAGGTTTGCTTATACCCAAAAATTCTGGTTTTAGACTACAATTCTGTATAAATACTTGTATAATGTAGATCCCAGAAATCATTGGGTTCGAATGTCTCCCATGCTAGTTGGCATTTTTCGATTATAAATGAAGGTCGATTTGCATAATAAAAAATAGAGGTAATGTAAAAGAAAAATTACACGAGTCTGCATAAGGACAAGCACATCACGAGATTACCCGATAGTCACCTGTTATATTTAACCAATCAAAATCGTGAAATTTGCTTAATCCCGAATCAGTCCAAAAATCAAAACAAATGATTAAAATCAAAATAAGCTATCCCTTAGTTTGTACTACTTCGCAGGCAAATTTGCCTGTATAATTACTATAAATATACCTCTGATCTATTTTTTTCATTTAAAATATTTAAATAAAATTTGGTATTATAATTTTTAATAACAAGGATTATATTTTTGAATTATTTAAATTTATATTATAAGACAAAAAATTTATGTTGCTTATAAGCTGAAAATATTAAATTTAAAGAAATTTTTTAACCAAAAAAAGATTTTACAATATCTTGGCGAATTCTTTAAATATTGGTTTTAAAAATATAGTTTCTAATACAATATTGTAGTTTATATAAAGGATGACAACTTTCATTATT
>QKWP01001134.1:10671-63595 GCA_003550325.1 Gigaspora rosea | reverse complement strand
TTTTGAACTATTAAAGATATACGAGTAAAAATACCTTTGTTAGATTCCACTTAATGTTCTCTTTAAGGTAATAGAGCTCTTTTTTTTATTGTCATAAAATTAATCGTGTTTTAGTAATCAGTTTTTGCTTTAACTTATATGAAAAATAAAAAAAGGGCTCTATTGCTTTAAAGAGAATGTTAAAAGGAATCTAATAAATATAATTTCGCATGTATCTCATGAATAGTTCAGGAGTTATTTCAATTTAAAATTTTATATGTTTTTGTTATTAAATAGAATAATCGACAAAAAATCTTTATTAGTAAAATTTAATATATGGGTTTGGTGCTGCAAAAAGGAGGTAAATTGACAATTTTTCAAAAATGATTTTTTTTATACAAATCATTTTAAAATAATATTTGGAACATTTTTTACTTAAAACATAAAAGCAGTTATATTAATAAAATTTTGTAGTATAGCTCTTTAAAGCTAGTATTTTCTTATAATTTATACATATTGGCTAATCCAAAGAATTGCTGATATCCTTTGATCTACTGGTCCTTTTAAAGAATTTAGCTATCAAATTGATTTTCTGAAGATCTTTTGTTTTGTCGATTTACCCCCTTTTTGCAGCACCAAGCCTATATGATCTTCACTATGTTTGTAGATCATATGACATTTCACACCCTAATGTAGCATACTCTTTAGCTGCAAATCAAATTCTTCATTTATTTCTAATACATATAGAGGGAAGTTTGCAATTTTTGCTTCATGATCTCATTTAAGACAAACACTAACTTTCTTCGCTTTTTTCTATTAAGCATAGCAGTATTAGAGGCCTGAACATATGCTTGATTTTGACGAAGTTCCATCATACGATTTTGTAATTTACTATTCTTAGCTTCTCTAAATTGTACATCTGCACATTGAATTGCTTTTGCTTGCAATCTTTCTCTTTTCTAATTTCATCTCTTGTTTTAATAATAAGCATAATGTACATGTTTAAACTCATTGGATTAGGCTTTGTTATATGCATTTTTTAAAAATAAATTGTTACATTACTGGTACAAATCACACGTAACATATACAATAATAAATACAAATACTAAATAACCAATTTCAAAATATTAGATACGTTTCTTTGAAAATATTTTTCTCTAATTTTTATAAATTATTAACTATAGTCTATCTACTTCTTGATCTAATTGACAACCAATGGGCATTATCAACGTATATTATAATATTATGACGTGGCATAAACAGTTAAGTAATATTATTAACACTTTTAACATTATTCTGCACCGTTATCTATTAAATCAATAATAAATTAAATGAAAACGTTTATTGCTTTATTATTATAAACAAAATATTGAACTAGAATAGTATAATAAACTTTTTACTATGTTAATGTAATTATGGTACAATACACGTTAATGCAAATAGAAACATCAATCAATAATTACAAATGATTGTACAAAACATGACATGATCACACATTGGCTATGCTTACGCTGGTCAAACTTTTCATAACACCAGTCATAAAATGTTGCACACAAGTGGCTAAGCAACTAAAATTTACCTCAATTTAGTCACAATGGTAACACTTTAAATAGCTATTCAATTAAAAGCAAACCTGAAATTATTCGAGTATACACATTTAGAAATCATAGCCAACAGTAGCAACTAACCAAATGCAAGATTTTGTGAATGAACATTCTTGAACATTATGGTAAGCCATGCTCTCCATTTTCACTTACGGAAAACTCCGTTCCTGGTAATCCCTCATATATATCAACTTTAATATAAAATTCTCATTAATTTCATATCAATATGAAAATAATGGTAGTCCAAATAGGTTGATATAAATGAGGGACAACTGTATTTATGACCTATGCTGATTTAATTAGAGAGCTTGCTTTTTATATTTATACAAAATACATCACATCACATCAAAAATTCCATTTTTGCTATTTAAATTTTTTCTTCGGTATCACCCAATGATAACCTTAATGTTTCAGAATTACCCAATAGCTCTAATAAAAAAAACAAAATTTGGGACACTTAAGGAAGAGTGAACCCAGTAATAATTACAAATTGTATCACCCTCAATATAAACACCTATAATAATTTGATACTTGATTCTATATATAAAAGACCTTAGTGCTATAACAAAAAGTCAACTTAACTCTAATCCTAACCACAAGGTAAAAATAATTTTTTGTTAGTGGTTTTATAGATGCTTTTTGCCTCCAGCTGCTTATAGCATTCAATGTTTTGATTATATAGTGTCAATTGGTTAATGGAAGTTTTAGAAAATCTGATGATATGGGTCACAAGAACCCTGAATAATCTATATGAGGTTATATTTGAGCATAATTGTAAAAATTTTTTGGTTAGCACTTTTGTTTTGGTATATATAAGCTATATCTTAAACATTAGATCAAACTTTTATCTAGCTTTAACTATTTTTGAAATATAACGTCTCTAAAAAAAAAAAAAAGCAAACTTATGTTCTCTAAAAAAACATATTTATATTTTCAAAAAAAAAAACATACTTAGCTATTTTTCAAATATGAACTCACATAGATTATTTGGGATCCTGGATCATGTGGATTTTAGCTTCATCTAATTTTATAAATATTACCTGATATTTGTTTACTTTTTTGCCCAACCAAAATTATATGTGATTCTATTGAGGGTAATACAATTCAAGATCATTACTAGGTTCACTTTTCTTAAAACTACGACAAAATTTTCTGATTCCATTTATACAAACCAAAAAATTAACTTTGTATAACCTTAGATATAAACATGAATTAATTTAAGCCATACAAAGTTTTTTTTTTTAAAAAAACAAAAAAAATTTGACCTGCCAATTGGAATTTTAAAATACCAGGTTATATAAAATGAAAATTAACTTTGTATGGCCTTATATTCATATTTAATAATTATTTGAGTATATAAAAATAGAAACCTAAAAGTAATTTAAATTTTTATCATAATACATTTAGTTTCAAAAAAATTTTAATTTATTATATATATTATCAATTACAATATCAAAATTTTTAATAACAAATTTTAAGTTAGCATTATAGAAAATATTGCCCTATAAAAAAGTGGTCCAGGTTGGTATTGGGAATACACGAAATGGCATAATTAGAGTGATACGTACAGACCATTAAATAGAATAACGTACAAACTATTAAATAGAATATCACAGTAAAAGGTAGTACAGACATTATGATAGGAGGTGGTATATTATGTCATGTCATACATAATAGCACCTTCATTTTACAGAATACAGTTGCCTCTCTTTAATCCGGCCTCTATATACCAGACTCTTGATAATCTGAACTAAACCTTTTAGAACAAATATTTTTATATATGTTTCCTCTGGATATACTGAATTAACATAATAAATTTTCTATTCTGGATCTGAACTAAAGTTAATTAGTACATATAATCTTTTATTTAATTAAAATTATTTTATATTATGATTCAAATATCACAAAGTGTATGCCAGAAACAGAGTGATGCATATCACGTAGTGATACTAGGAACGGAGTGATGCATATCACGAAGTGTAGGGTTATACGGCAATTGAAATAACGTTCGTCCACAAAAACTTGTATCTGATTGGTCCACGTGATGTTATACATCACTTGGTGCTTAATTTTCGTCTGTCTATCGCGCGTGGATGTCTTGATGCTTAATTTTTACCTGTCTAGCATCGCATGGATCATTTAGAATGCTTCTGAGCGGTAATTCGAGCGCTAATGTTGCTAGTTATGTGAACTGCAGATGTGACTAGTACTACAGTATAATAAGACATCATTAAAAAAAATGCGATTATCCATAGAAAAAATTACAAATGCTATAACAACGGATAGTAAAAATATACTTTTTAGACATAAATATTAGTGACCCAATGCAAATTTGCATATCTATTCGCTCAATATTTGGCATTTTTCATTTTTTTTCGTAGGATTTTTTATTGGGCTGATTAAATGATAATCTCTGATTNATTAGCTATTTTTCAAATATGAACTCACATAGATTATTTGGGATCCTGGATCATGTGGATTTTAGCTTCATCTAATTTTATAAATATTACCTGATATTTGTTTACTTTTTTGCCCAACCAAAATTATATGTGATTCTATTGAGGGTAATACAATTCAAGATCATTACTAGGTTCACTTTTCTTAAAACTACGACAAAATTTTCTGATTCCATTTATACAAACCAAAAAATTAACTTTGTATAACCTTAGATATAAACATGAATTAATTTAAGCCATACAAAGTTTTTTTTTTTAAAAAAACAAAAAAAATTTGACCTGCCAATTGGAATTTTAAAATACCAGGTTATATAAAATGAAAATTAACTTTGTATGGCCTTATATTCATATTTAATAATTATTTGAGTATATAAAAATAGAAACCTAAAAGTAATTTAAATTTTTATCATAATACATTTAGTTTCAAAAAAATTTTAATTTATTATATATATTATCAATTACAATATCAAAATTTTTAATAACAAATTTTAAGTTAGCATTATAGAAAATATTGCCCTATAAAAAAGTGGTCCAGGTTGGTATTGGGAATACACGAAATGGCATAATTAGAGTGATACGTACAGACCATTAAATAGAATAACGTACAAACTATTAAATAGAATATCACAGTAAAAGGTAGTACAGACATTATGATAGGAGGTGGTATATTATGTCATGTCATACATAATAGCACCTTCATTTTACAGAATACAGTTGCCTCTCTTTAATCCGGCCTCTATATACCAGACTCTTGATAATCTGAACTAAACCTTTTAGAACAAATATTTTTATATATGTTTCCTCTGGATATACTGAATTAACATAATAAATTTTCTATTCTGGATCTGAACTAAAGTTAATTAGTACATATAATCTTTTATTTAATTAAAATTATTTTATATTATGATTCAAATATCACAAAGTGTATGCCAGAAACAGAGTGATGCATATCACGTAGTGATACTAGGAACGGAGTGATGCATATCACGAAGTGTAGGGTTATACGGCAATTGAAATAACGTTCGTCCACAAAAACTTGTATCTGATTGGTCCACGTGATGTTATACATCACTTGGTGCTTAATTTTCGTCTGTCTATCGCGCGTGGATGTCTTGATGCTTAATTTTTACCTGTCTAGCATCGCATGGATCATTTAGAATGCTTCTGAGCGGTAATTCGAGCGCTAATGTTGCTAGTTATGTGAACTGCAGATGTGACTAGTACTACAGTATAATAAGACATCATTAAAAAAAATGCGATTATCCATAGAAAAAATTACAAATGCTATAACAACGGATAGTAAAAATATACTTTTTAGACATAAATATTAGTGACCCAATGCAAATTTGCATATCTATTCGCTCAATATTTGGCATTTTTCATTTTTTTTCGTAGGATTTTTTATTGGGCTGATTAAATGATAATCTCTGATTATCAAAGATGAGAACAAAAGAATTTGTTAATTGTTAACACCAAATTTGCTACTGCTGTTTGATTACCTAATATATGCCAACTATTTGAGCAAAAAAATAGCTAAAAAAAATTCAATCGAATGTTTAACAAATTCGAAAGCATTTTGTATAATGGTCTTAACTTTAAGAACAAGTGCAAGAACAAGAACAATAGCTCTACAATAAATAAAGAAATCATGTAATTAATAAAAAAACAGTGAAAATTTTAGCAAATACTAAGAAAAAATTACATTCCACTAAAGATTAGATTATTGATTTCTAGATTTTGTCAGAATTTTTACCATCCAGATTTACTAATTTTTTCAGCGATTTTTGTAGTTCTAGTTTATATCATTAATAAAATTGTAGTTATATCAGAATGTGACCAGTGTGCTAAAACTAATATTATGCTATAATGCTTTTGATTGGATATACAATCCATTATCAAAAATGTTAAGACTAAAATATCGATGAGCAAGTTATGATCAAGAATCTTATCACAATTCAAATTCTAGCAATTGTATTGTTACATCTGAAGTAGATCTTCGTGAGTGCATACTTTTAGTTAGGTGCTACTTTAGATATGTACTTTAGATACTATATTTATCTATTGTATGAGAATTGTTTAACCAAATATCACTTTAACAGGTTTTTGTCTTGAATAAAATGCATGATGATACTATAAAAAAATGCCTTTTTTTATTATTGTCTTTCAGAATTGCAATAACAAAATATGTTGTGAAATGCATTACAAACTCAGACCATACTATAGATAGATACGAATTGCGATTGATTATTTATCCGATAATTGATTTATTGTATACTGTGGCAGTAACCTTGATCATTGGGACCTGATCATTAGTATTACATGTCATAGAATCATCGGTAATTATAGCAAAGTAGTGAAATCTGCTGTTTTTTGATGCTCTTAAACAACTCTCTTAAAATTGCTTGATACATATAAACTATTTTGAGTGTAAGAAAAGTTAATTAAATGCTTCATGAATTTGAAGCATTTTGCATAATGGTTTTAGCTAAATAAGGCCGTTTGAAGTTAATTTTTTGGTTAGGCCTAGAAATGGGTTTTATGTATACGTATGATTTCTCAATCATGCGCATGTTTCTGAATCATGTTTGTTTTATCTCATCAAAATTTTATATAGAAAATTAAATATAAAATATAATAAGTGCTATATATATTTATAATCTATGCCAGATGATATATCAAATGGGCTTAAAAATTTTCATCTGCATTTTTTTTATTTATTAGTAACTTTTTATATACTGAATTTTATTAGAGTTCAGTTTAGAAAGAGAAATTTTATATTACGAACTTTCTCTAAACTGAACAAAATCTCTTGGGACAGCCTGTTCAGATAAGAGAGAGGCAACTGTAATATGTGTTAAAGGTGGTATGTTTGGCTTATTTTACAAAGAGCAAAAGATCTATATATAATTTTTTTAAAAAATTGCAATATTTCATTATTTTGCTAATAAAACTTTCTGGATATCTTAACAAAAAAAATTCTTTACAAAATTTTGATGCATGTGCAGTTAGTTTGTTTATATTATATTAATTGTAAATCTAAATGTAATCTACTTTATGTATTTTTTTATATTACAGTGGAGTAGACATTAATTTATGTTAATTACCAGTACCAAATTCTGTATCATTTGAACTAGTAAAGTGTTGCAAAACCTGTATTATTAATAGTCTAATTTTGTACAAATATATGGTCCTCACAGGCCAAATTTAATCTGCCGCCAAAATCTATGCTATTCTGCCTTCAACCTGTACCTTTACAGTATATAATTTTTATATGGTTGTTCTTTTTATTTATTCTAGCAAAAAAATTGAATAGATTAAAGTTAGTATATAGAAAGTACTATTTTTTTATTAACTAGCAATTAAAAAAATATAGTCATTTCTCTCTAATCTAAACTGCTGTGACTGCTTTTTTATACTATATAAAAATTGGAAAAGTTCAGTTTTCAAAAAGTTATATATAGCTTATCCAAATTTTATAATAAAATTTCAAATATTATAGAATAGTGATGCCACCGAAATTGATTTTTAAAAAAGGCCTATTTTGTCTTTATTAGAGAAAATTAAAATTTTTTATAAAGAAGAGCAAATAAAATTTATATAGATATGTTTCTTATAATTTTGTCTATTCAAAAAAAGTATTAAATAATTTCGTCTTTCAAGAAAATAGATCAAAAACAATTTTGTCTTCAAATTTTAATTTCAGGTTTTAGAACCTAAAATAATTTTGTCCTCATGTATATTCTAGGAGATTTTATTCAGTTTAGAGAGAGTTTAATAGTGTTTGGTTTAGAGAGATTCGATTTAGAAAGAAATAACTGTATATATCTTATTTGAATATCTAAACAATATATTTATAAAAAATTATATAATTTATTGGTTTAATTGTTTTTAAAAATCTTTAAATTTATTCAATTTTTAAATTTTAAAAAATTAAAAAATTCAAAACTCTTTTTGCTGATCCTTTTTCCAAAAATTATTCAAATTAAAAACTCATTAATACACTAAATTTTTATTAAAAAGCTATTCAAAAGCTTCTAATAAAAAGAAAAGCAAACACAAAAATACTAGCAGTTTATTAAAACGAAATTAGCAAAAATATTGTACCTAGAGAAGTACACACTTGTGGAAAAATTTGAAAAATTTTTAGAGATTTTGGGAATTTGGCTCTGATCCTGAAAATTTTTAAACGATGAATATGTAAACAATACCAAACCAAACAAACAGGAAAACAACAACTAATATAAATTAACACATTACAAATTTAGTAAAACATATACCAGTCACATATTTGGAGTAAACAAAGATTAGCAAAACAAATAAACAAGTAGAACACACAAGTATACAGAAAACTTTAACAAATAATAAAATACTATAGGATATCTCAAGGAGTTTAAAGTAGGGTTTCTACAAACCCGGATCAAATCAAACTTTAGGTCAGATTTGGGTTTGATTTGATTTGAAATCAAACCCAAACCCAAACTATGATTAAAAAAAATATTTGAGTTTGATTTGAAGCAAACTTTTTAGTTAAATTTGAGTTTGAAGTTTGCAAACTAGTTTGAGTTTGAATAATATAAATATATTTTTATATTTTAATTGATGATCCGCCTGTCAACTAGAGAGTGATCATATAAAAATCACTATAGGCGAAATGTGGCATGCTTTCATCTAAAACTTTTTTCTTACTAAGTTACGATAAATGCCCACTAATTGAAAATTGTAGAGCTTGTCGAGACGCATTAAAGGTGGTTAGATCATCCAAATCGACCCAGTAGATGGCGAGATATCATCAAAAAATGATTGGCTGACTATATAAAATCTCTATATAAACAAATATTGTTTACATAGAGATTTTATCCCAATTGTTTTTCAACGATATCTCGCTATCCGCTAGGCCATTTGGATGATCTAACCACCGTTAGGTGTGTCTCGATGAGCTCTACGACTTTCAATTAGTGGACAAGTATCGTTAACTTAGTAAGAAAAAAGTTTTAGATAGAAACGCCACATTTCGCCTATAGTGATTTTCATATGTAATCTGCATCTTTGAGTTTTATATAGTCAGCCAATCGTTTTTTGATAATATCTCGCCATCCATGGCCGATTTGGATGATCTCACCACTGTTAGATACGTCTTAACGAGCTCTTCAACTTTCAATTAGTGTACATATATCGTTAACTAAGTAAGAAAAAAGTTTTAGATGGAAGAACGTCACATTTCGCCTATAGTGATTTTCATATATAATCTGATCACTAAGTTTTATATAGTCGGCCAACGTTTTTGATGATATCTTGCCATCCACCAGGCCGATTTAGATGATCTAACCACTGTTAGATGCGTCTCGACGAGCTCTACAACTTTCAATTAGTGGACATGTATCATTAACTTAGTAAGAAAAAATTTTAAATGGAAGTACACCACATTTTCGCTTATGATCACTCTCCAGTTGACAGGCTAATTATCATTTAAAATATAAAAATATATATATGTCATTCAAACTCAAACTAGTTTGCAAACTTCAAATCAAACTCAAATCAAACTTAGTATAGTATTTGGGTTTGGTTTGAATTTGATTATTTTTATTTGAATTTGGGTTTGATCTCAAACTTTATAAAATTTATAATTTGAGTTTGGTTTGATTTGGGGTTTGATCAAACTCAAATCAGACCCAGATCAAACTTCAGAACCCTAGTTTAAAAGTTTATTCAGCAAACAAGATAAGAAAATAGTATCATTAATAGAAATACGAAACAGACTTATATTGCAAAAGAATAGAGTAGTTGCAGATTTCTAAGGAATTGCAAATCTAGGAACAGTACATATTATTAGGAATGCAATTGAAATATATAACTGGACACAATTTAAAAATGGAGCATACAATCAAATGCATAACACAAAAATAAAATTCTAGAGTTAGTTCAACTAAAAGGAAAAAGAGAAGTTAGCAATATCTTATCAGAATCAGGTACTACTGATTATGGCAATAGTGAGTCAGTAGATCAAATAGAAAGCTTTATTTGTCACTAAAAAAAAGTAAGAAAATAGAGAGAAGAGAAGAAGAGACAGAGTTTGAAGAAGTTAAAAAAGATACACCAACAAATATAAGGAAGAATAAAGTACTACTAAAGGACAAAAAAGATAACATAAGAGAATTAAAATAAAAAGAAAAAACTGAAAAAGCCTCCAACTTAATATATAAAAAGGAAGCACTTAATAGTAACATAAGCAAAAATACTATTAGTAAAAGAAAAAGAGATCCAGATCTCTCACAGAAGGTTACAAAAAAACAGGCATCTACTCTTACAGAAAGTATTATTCAGAACTTTAAATGCCCAAAAGAAGGAAAATATTATAGTTACATCTCAACATAACACTAAAGGTATCATTGTGCCACTGAAGAACAAGCATATACAATAAAGACAAAGCAAGAAGATATTTATAGCTTTCAATAGGCATTTACTAGAGATGAAATAGAGGTTTTCCAAATGCCCATATTAGGTTTCAAAAACAAAGTAAAGCCTATTCAATTTATTACTCTTTGGGACTTACCCAAAGAAGCTAGAATTAGTAAGATAAGAAGATGCTTAAACAGATATGAATGCACTAGCATTATCAAATAGCAAGAAAATAAAAATATGAAAGCAGCATATATTAAACTAGAATACAGAAGCAAAAAGGAAAAACAATTTTAGAGAATTGTTAGTCAATTCACTACGATGCTAGTAGATTATGTAGAATAACTCTGGGGCTCTTCAATAAGGAAATACTAATTGAAAGGAATAGATTCAAAGCTAAGATCACAAATATTTCAAATTATATCCCAGAAAGAGCACTTCTTTGTCAACTAAGGGCACATAAAGTGAAAACACACACATTCCCTTAAATAGTAACAATAACCAAAGTAGTATGGCCTGGTTATACTTTAGCTCCAAAACAGACTTAAAAAACAATATTAATTCCACATTATATAGTTATAATACAAAATTTGCAATAGGTACAAGTAGATACAATAATATATATGACAAAAAGGATACACTAAGAGGAAGCCAATTAGACAAAACCAATATCAGTTTGAGTTCTCAAAGGAAAATGAGAGTCGAGAAACAGGGCTTTTCCACTTCCACCAGGGAAAAAAGACCTTAGCATGCTTACGATTTAGTTCTAAAGAATGTCCAAAACCTAGCAAGTTAACCAATTTAGGCTCCAAACCAAAGTATATAGAAAAAATATTAGCCAAACTAACTTACTACAAGAAATTTTGTAAAAATTAAGCCATTTGGAAATATCCCAGAGAGAGGTGCTTTCATGCTTCTAATAGGTGCCCTAGTTGAATTAATGGACATGAATAAGACAAAGCTACCTGCAAGCAATCTTATTCAAAATACACATATTATTATGGAATACAAAGTAGAAACACTAATACTAAAATAAGTAACATACAGAGCAAACACTCAATACATAATAATCATAACAACTTTAATAACATTCTTAGTTATCAAGATGGTAGTCTTAAAATATAGCATGTTACAACCTTAATAGTCTAAAACAAAATAACCAAACACTTTGTACATTATTGAAATGGGCTAAAGAAGATAGGATTAATATATTAGATCTAGCTGAAACTAATATTAATAGCAAGAAGGGCCATTTTCTAACCTCGCAAGATGGGAATTTTGTGAGCTTTTGGGCAAATACAAATCAAAAGAAAAAGAAAGACTCAGGAGTAGGCCTGCTAATCAATAAGCAATGCAGAAGTATCTTGATAAAATTGATCAATAGAATAAATATGTGATAGAAGCAAAATTCTACCTTAAGAATTGTGAACTTACTATTATTAATCAAGAAATGAATAAGTGCATCCAATAAAAAATTGTTGCCAAGTATATGAATAGATCTATAAATTCATACTTTATTATACTTGGTGATTTCAACTATATTCTGAATCTAGACCTAGACAAATTATCGCAATCAGAGCCTTAGTGTAGCAAAAAATTTCTATTTCACAAATGGAACCAAATGCAGGATTTCTTTGATTCAAGCTCTTTCAGGTTTCTTGAACAAGAAATGGTTAGATGATCTTAACGGATAGTGGCATGTACTTTTTAGACGTTGGGGTCTAGAGAGAGAAAAGAAGAAGTTCAATAATATCAAAATGTATACTGACCTCAGATGCAAATGATACAAAATGATCAAGGAAGAATGCTTAAAAATCTTCTTGACAAACCCTTCAGAAACTGTGTATAAAATAGCATGATAAAAATCTGGATCTACTATTTTTTATATTTTATATACCGGTATTTTAAAATTGGGCCGGTGAAACAAACAGTGCATGATCCGGAATTTTTTGAAGTAACCGGTGCGTGCATCTATGTGACCCCAATGATCTAATAATCATTTTCTACTAATGCAGGTATTTTTTTTTTTGAACCGGTATTTTTTTATACAACAGGTGCATGTACCGGTAAATTAAAATTACTATTTTAAACACTGTTCAGAAATATTAAATTAGACTGTATTCTAGAAAGTAAAAATGGTCAGTCAGTTTTAATATCAAATCTAGTAGAAGTTATATGCAGAGCTCAACAATATTTTCAAGTGCAGTACCAAAATAGAAACACTTCTAATGAGAAAGTTACCAAGGAATAGAAGCAAATTCATGCACTCAAAAAAGAAATCAAGGATGAATGGTATAAGATACTATTAATAGCTATAACAATAGAGGAATGATTTGCAATGCTATCAAATCTTAAGAACAAAACTGCATCAGGAATATTGGGTATTAGTTATCTTTTAATTAAAAATACAAACAAAAAAGCACATAATTGGTTTATAAGCTTTGCAAGTATCTGTCTTGGCTCAGTCCTTATATCTACAAAGTGGAAGCTTGCTCAAATATTTCAATTTTCAAAGAAGATATATAGAACTTATCTTTGAACAGTATTCATCTGATAGTATTGCTAGAAATTTACGCAAATGTGTTACTAGAATTTTGGTACAAAGACTAGCAATTATTTTTAGAAATAAAAACATACTCCCAGGATTTAATTTTGCTAGTCTTCTAGGAAATTCAACAGCAAAACCTATCAGCATACTAAACTTGATAATAGAAGATATCAAAGAAAACAGAAAAGAGCTTTGGTTAGTCTTTCAAGACATGAGGAAAGCCTTTGATTTAGTCCTATTTCCAATGCTCAAGCTTGCAATGCAAAGGCTTAAAGTCCCAAATATAGCAATAACATTCATACTGAACTTGTTTGATCAAAGAAAGGCAATGGTTATTATATACTATAGCACATCTAGTAAAATTATTGCCTCAGTAGATATAAAACAAAAAGAGGTAATCTTGCCACTTTTTTGGTGAGTCTTTTATGATCTGTTGCTCTATAGAATACAAAACGACCAGGCTCTAGATTTCTTCTTCCACTTGTTAGTTCCTACAGATCTTTGCTTAGGTAACATATTCAGTTTATCTACAAGATAAGCAGCAATTGCCTATGCAGATGATACCACCTGGGTGGCAAATAGCAAGGAGCAGATGCAAGAAATAATCAAAATAGCAGAAGATTTTTATACTATGAATTACATTATAATTAATAGAAGGAAAACCAAACTACTGGTCTTCAATTCAAAGTTTAAATCCCAGCAGCAAACTATAGTAACCACAAAGATGCTAATTAAAACATAAAGTAAAGAGCAAATTGAAGATTTCTTGGAACCTGAATAAACGCAAAATTTAATGAAAAACTAATCAAAAACAAAGCCAAGTCAATAGCCATACAAGCAATTAAGGCCCTTGTTAGAAAGAAGTTAACAGTAGCACAACTTGCATATCTGAATAATATATATATTATTTCAAAACTAAGTTATTTACTTTAAACCTTATGTCTTTCTAACCAAGAACTTTACTATATTTATCAGCCCTTTACAATGCTCTTTAAGAACAAAATAGAAATCCCAATAACTGCTAGAAATTATATTATTAAGCACAAAAAACTAGAAAACTGTAAATCATTAATACATGAGATTACCTCTAAACAAATCTCAGACTTGTATAACAGGTTAAATAGCAACATCTCTGATGTGAACTTTGCTTTGTTGAACTAAAGCAAGGAATAATCCTAGCAAACATTGACAAAAAATTTTGGCAAGATAGAAACTGGGATAGTCTGAAGAAAATTTGAAAATTCAATTGGACTAGTTTGACTCTTCTAAAAGCAAAAAAACTTGGTAAAACATTCTAGTTACTTCAGGAACCATGGATACTACATGGCGTAGAAAAAATTTTAGAAGCATTCTAGATATCAAGAATTTTATAAACATGCCAAGCACTTAAAGAGTTTAATCTGTTTTTCTTTAATCAACTAATCTATAGAGACAGTCAAAAAATGATAACCTGGAGACAACTTAAACTCCTTAAAGGTAGCTTATACAAGAGCCATAAGTCAAACTGGTTTGTTAGCATAGAGAAAAAGCTCCTTAAGAATGATATTAATAGATAGCTCAAAAATGAATACATTGTAGAATGCCCAAATCAGAAAGCTTTAATTATGCCTGAACGACTGATCTCAGATAACAATAAGAAAAGGGACTGGTTTCTTACTAGTATCAAGGAAAATAGCTCTAAAGAGATCTACAAAGTAACTAAGAAAGGTAAAGCAAGGCTAGTAGCAGAGCATTGGCAAACCAAAGATCAAGATAACTATGTAGAACATTTAAAGCTGCAACCCTGCAAAGGTTGTACCCTCTCTACAAGCACGAGTACCAATTCCTGCTATAGACATTTTAATAAAAATGAATCTTTGGTATTAATTCCAAAAATTATAAACAAAGAAAATATCAAATTCCTATTACTTAATCCGAAGCAGTATTAGTATAGTAGACAAAAAAGTGGAGACTCCTCTTTAAAATCTAAAATAAAAAGATTATATATCTTGAACTAACCAAAGTCTAATTTCTTACATAATTATAGATTAAATAGTAGTTTAGAAAAGAAATTGAATTCTCACATTTTATATAATATTAGAAATATCTTATTTAGTCTAGTTTTTTATACAGATAGTTTCTTGGTGATGAATAATGTAAGCATTAAGAAAGTGCTAGTTGGATTTAGGTAGATAACAGTAGGGAAAAATTAATTGCAGAAGAATACATTAGAGTAGAAAATTGGCTCTTATCAACCAAGACAGAACTTATTGCAATTTGGTTAGCTCTCATTACAGTTCCAAACAGCTCAACAGTAACAATTATTTCAAATAGTGCAGCTGTAATAGCAAGTATCAACAAAAGAAAAATATTCAATACACCAAATAAATGGCTTAAAAAAAAAATATTATCTAATTATATCAGAAATTATAGATGTAATCTATTTCAAAAAGATCAAGCTAATGTTCAAGAAGATCAAGGGCCATAGTAGTAACATCTAAAATGACAAGACAAATGCACTGGTTAAGCTTGCTCTATATCTTCCTTTCTCAACAAACATTCTAAGTAACTGCAATTCAAGGGTACAGGTTCCGTTCTTGTGGCAAGATTGTTTTGTGAAAAAGCCTACATGCTCATTTATTAAAATATTACTAACATGGCAAACTGCTGCCAAGTGGAAGTTTTCTATGTAATTATAGTATTGAGCCAGATTTTAATCAATTAAACTATGACTGGCAAAGCTTTTGAAATTTAAAGAAAAAACAAAACAGTATCCACCATACATCACTCTTCCAAAGTAAATGGCTTGCTACCCAAATTAAGTCCCTTGCTAACAAATTGCCAGTTCTGGATAAATTAAAAAAACATAGACTTTCATTATATATAAGCAATGAATGCATATGCTGTAAAGTGAAAACAACAGAAATGCAAGACCATTTGGCAGATTGTACTTATTTTGAAAGAGTTGGATATATATAGCTAAAGTAGCAGCTAGAGTTACATGGTCCAAACTGAGTAGCAAAGATAAGTTTTTGCTTCTATTAGTGAGTTACTACCAACTGGTAGTAGGATCATATATACAAGAAATTATAGAACTAAGTCGAAGTTACATAAGGGATCTAGTACCAAACAAGCTTTTGGAACACCTAACAGTTTAGCTTACCCTAGCAAATATAGCTAAGACACTTATGCAAAATTTTGTCTAAAAAGTATGGAATAGTTTTTACAAATCTATATGGAAAGAACAGTATTAGCTTATTGGGCTATGAAAAAAAGAAGAAGGCATTACTGTCAAGAAAAAAAGAAAGAAGACCAAGAAAAGACATATATCTAAAGGAAAAGTTTAAATTGCCAGGATAGAGAAGGCAAAAATTAATGACTTTAACGCAAGTTTTAGTAAATTTGTTTAGGAAAGAATATTGTTACTCAATGATAGTGAAAAGGGTGTTGAAAAAAAGAGCAGTTAAAAGTTTTATTCAAAGTGATAAAATTCTATTTTGGGCTGAGTCTTAGACAAATTTGACAAGACTCTCTGATTTATCTGTAAATTAGTGTGACAGGCAACTAGTTGATATTAGGCATAATTTTCTACTTCTGTAGCTTTTGTATATAGAATTAGTTTACTTTTTCTGTACAAATAATACATTATCAGGCTTTGCCGCGATTTGTTTAAAAATAAAAAAAACAAAAAAAATTAAAAAATTAAAAATTTGCTTTTTTTAAAGTTTAAACAATTAAATTAAGTATTTTTGTACTACTATACAAGTGCATTGATGTAACTATCAAAAAAAAGTTGCAAATTTTTTAAATTTTAAAAATTTTAATAATATATAAACATAAAAAATAATTTTTTAAATATGATTTTATTATAACATTAAATAAAATTTTATTAATTATAAATTATACTAACTTAATATATAAGCATATATTATATTAAAAACTAGTAAATTTTTCTTATTTACTAGTTTTTAACCTAAAAACTATATTAATAAAAGCTTTTTTGAATTTTATAAAAATTTATTTTATATATAAAATATCATTAACAGGCATAGAACATGTTCTTTAAAATAAGTAAATTGCTTTCTATAATTAAAATTTTTAAAAAACAAATGAATTTACTATAAACTTTGAGCTAAAGATCCTATTTAGCTTAACTAATTAACTTTAAATTAAATTTTTTAGTAATATAGAGCAAGAAGAGAAGAAAAAGATAGTACAAAAATCAGATTAAAATTTTGCTAATTTTATACAATTTTGAAATATAACTTAGCCAAAAACAAAAATTTTCTAATTTTAAAGCAGCAATTATATATAAAATTATACTTAACTACTTTACTTAGTAGCAAAATGTAGATTATTTTGACAAAAAAAAATAAGTTTGCTATATCTAATATGCTAAAGTTAAAATTTATTAGTTTGTAATATAAAATCTTTTTTTTGTCAAACCTGCTTTGGACTTTTAAGTAAACTTGTTTAGCAAATAATTTAACTTGTACTAAAATTGAAATACATTTTCTTGAACTTTTTACTAAGTAAAAAAATAGAGTTAAATTTAGACAAAAATTTTTTTTTTAAAAAAATTTTTTGTTTAAAACAACTCATTTTTATACTTAGTAAAAGGTTTGAAAAAATGCATTTTGACCTTGAACCAAGTAAAATTACCTGCTAAACAAGTTTATATAGAAGGCCAAAGTAGTTATTTTGATAAAAAAAGTGCAACCCAAAAATTTTATCTTTTAGCTAAAGTTTTGCAATGTGATTTGATTTGATCAAATATTTAATCTCAAATCAAATTCAAATACAAAATTTTCAAATCAAATCAAATTCAAATTAATAAATATTTGATTTAATTTAACAAATATTTGAAATATTTGAAAATTTATATATATAATTTTAAAAATTTCAAATTAAATCAAATTTAAATTTAACACAACGAACTCTCTTCGCTGATCCCTGTGACCAAAATTTTAGCAGAAACAAAATTGACAAAAACACTAAAAACAACACAGAATATAGAGAACTAGACATAACAAAGATAGCTTTGAGCAGCAGGAACTAGTTACTCTAAAACAACAGTGTACAAAAACTACTTTGGACTAGCACAACTTTGGAAAAACAACTTTTTCAGAAAAACTTTTTGGAAAAAGTGGGGACTAGTAAAAACTTTGTATTGCAGATCGGTAGATGTATAACAAAACAAACACGTAACTGATCAAAATAGGTAAACAACAAAACAAATACGTATTGCAACATAGACAAAAGAAATTATTGGTTCAAGTAAACGAACCCAGCTACGACTAAGCCTCAACAATACATACTAATACAATACTACAACAATAAGTAGAAATAACAGGCTCCAAACAACTTTAGCACGTGACCTATAGTGGGAAAATATATAGACCATCATGGAATACATCAAAAAATTTAATCAGCTATTCTGCCAGCAAGATCAAAAAATTATGTCGATATTAAACGAACAGCATCACAGGGTGCTCAAGAGAGATATTGAAATTGCAGAATTCTTGGGTATAGAGAAATCAGAAACGGTGTATGTAATTCGTACTGCAATTGAAACATATAACTGGATACAATATAAACAAGCAGTAAATGGAGCGGAAAAGCTTAAGGAGAAGGACCCGGTACCAAAATACATTAAAGATGTTGAAATTGAAAAACTGTGTCAAAAAATAGTGTTTGCAATTATGGAAACCAGTAAAATGGACTATGGCAATAATGAAATCAAACAACAAATCTTTAATGTAATAGAAGTGCATCTTGAGGAAAACAGGATAGAGCCCTGTGAAAAGGAGAAAATACTTGAAGTTGACAAGATTTTAACTAAACCTCTAGCAAACAGAGTAGTTGAGAAAAGTAATGACAACAAGGTAGATATCGCGCCCAAAGGCAACATATCAGGAAGCCAAACTGGAAAAGAAAAAGGAAAAGAAACAGAATGTATGAAGCAAAACTCTGTACTGGGGAAAGGTGATGAAGAATAGTCTAATGAAGAATTAAAACAACAGACAGGAGAACAATGGTGTACAATATGGGATTTACCATATTATGTTTCGAAAAAAGAAATAATTGCATTAATTAGACGAAGGATAAAAGTCCCAGACGAAATCTTCATTTTACACAGTAAGAACAGAAAGACAAGAGCGGAGCTGTATTGGAAAGGAAAAGATCCACTCAAGCAATTGAAACAGAGATTGAAAACATCTGGGTCTTGCCGTTAAAGAATGGAAATCTAGCAAGAATCACAATGAGCAAAAGTGATAAAGAGCAGCTCGACCTGAGAAGAACATTCCACGCAAGGCTTAATAACCTACCAAATGAATACAAAAGAAGTGCTCTTACTTAGACAACTAAGAAGAATTAGGGCAAAGGCAGTACACATTTTCCATAACAGAAATGGAAATCCTAGAAGCCAAGCAGTGGTTGAGTTTGAAACAAACAAAGATAAAGAAAAAGCGACTCGACAGAATATCTATTACTACAACAAGGCACTCTGGTGGGATTTAAACACGAAAATAGAGACCTTTAAAAGTCAAGAGCAAATATGTCATAGAATGGAAAACTATAGAGAGCATGAAAGAGTAACCCAAAGACCTAAAAATAAAGAAGAGGTTAATGAGGTGATTAAACCAAAAGTTTTGGTATCAGCCCAAAACAAGAAGGAAAAACAAAAGGCCGTAGAAAGTAACCAAGAGCTAGAAGATATAATTGAAACAATCCTGAAATCTTTCCTCAAAGATATTAAGGGGTGTATAGTTGATATCATTAAGAAGGATCCAAGACTCAAAAGGGTGGTCTCCTACCGCTCCTAATTGGCGCACCAGTTGAAAAGTATAAAAAAAGAACTGGCTTCTCAACAAGAAGACTCCTCAACAGGTCCACAAATAGATATTAGAAAAAAGAAAAAGGAGGCCAGTTCTAACCGAAAGGAGTAGCTTAGTATTCATAACAGTAAAAATATTAAAAAATATTTGAGTGTACTTAGGTTTGGTTTTAATAACATCAATGGGATCAGAAGTAACAAAAGTAAACTTGAGGCATTGGTAGACTTAATAGAAGAAGATAAACTAGATATTGTAGGAATTTGCGAGACTAATGTAGCAGAGAAGGAAGGTAGATGGCTGCTAAATCAGGAAAAGAACATAATAGGATTTTGGACTGAAGTAAGAGAAGAGAAAAAGAAAGGTTTCGGTATTGGTATCTTAATTAGGAATAAGTGGGCAAAACACGTGGCCCAAGTAAACAAATAGGGTGCTTATAGTATAAAACTAGTTCTAATATTTAATAAAATAGATTTAGTATCATTATAGTATACGCTCCCCCTACAGACAACAAAATCAGGGCTGAAATTAAAAATCTTCTGAAGAACAAGATCGAAGAAAAAAGAAAGAAAGAAAGAAAATTTATTTTGGCCAGGGACTTTAATTATGAAAGACAGGAAGAGGCAATTCGTAGAGGTAGAGAGGGTAAAAGGAATAAAATGACAGAAGATACCTTCTGAGAACTAGAAAACAGTGGATTCACAGACGCATATAGATGGATGAACCCAAACAAATACGAGCACACTTGGAGTAATAGTCAAACGGAGTCACGTATTGATTATATATGGGTTAAAGAATTAAAAAGGAATATTTTGGAAGTACAACATATAGATATGTCAACAACTACAGCAAGTGATCATGTTATTGTTACGGCAAATATAACAAAAGATATAGGCCTAGTAAAATCAAGTCGCTCTAAAAAACCTAACTTTAACTCCGCAAGACTGATGGTAGATATGAAGGAAGTAGATGAAGATTATTGGACAGCATACACTCAGGACTTAGAAAGGGCCTTAAGTGTGCAATGGAAAGATGTCGCCAAA
Organism: Gigaspora rosea; assembly: GCA_003550325.1. Classification (NCBI taxonomy): domain Eukaryota; kingdom Fungi; phylum Glomeromycota; class Glomeromycetes; order Diversisporales; family Gigasporaceae; genus Gigaspora; species Gigaspora rosea. Next base: position 42,754 of record QKWP01001134.1, on the reverse strand, counting down.
AGTATTCCCAAAAAAAAGGAAACAGACCTCAAAAATTTGAACAAAAAGTGGAAAGTTATCAAAGACTGTATTATTGTTTCTGCAAGAAAACATCTTCCTATGAAGCGCAAAAAGAAGGAGATAGTGCAAGACAGTTCTAATACAGAGATTAAGGCCTTAAGAAATAAAGTTAAATTGCTCAGCAAAGTGTGTAGGAAGTGCAAACGCAATATAGGGAAAAATATAGAGGTAGCGAAGGGTGATCCTAAAGTAAAAATTCTTCAAGGTTTGGTAATAGTAGAACACGAGACACCACAAAGATGGACAAGAGAAATCTTAGATAAGGTAAAAGAAGAGTGAAAACAACAGTATAACCTGTAGACAACAGAAAACGAAGAATAGAGGAAGAGGAAATAAGATGAAGAATTGAGGAACAGGATGACATGCTAGTAACAGACCAAAAAAGAATGATAAATAGCCTCTTAGATAGACATAGTAATAGAATTACTTTAGATAGAATTGTAGTAGATAATGGAGAAGAAAAGCAGTTGGTTACTGATGAGGAGGAGATAAAGGAAAAAGCGGCAGATCATTTCTGTGAACAGTACAAAAAGAGAAAGGTCAAAACAAGATATATGAATGAAAGGTGGACCAAGGCTTATAAGCCGTTACAAGAAATAGATAATGAATGGTATAGTGACTTAGCTGGAGAAGTAAGCGAACAAGAATGGCATGAGGCATTAGAGAAAACAAAGAACAACTCAGCTCCAGGGGCTACAGGAATCACTTATCCATTGATTAAGAAGGCTGGTCCAAAAGCAGAAAAGATATTGCGTGAATTTGCAATTTCTTGTATAAGAGCGGGAAAGATTCCAAGTAAATAGAAGAATGGGATTCTGTACACGATCCCAAAAAGTGAATTTTGGAATTTTAACTTATTTAATATTCGCCCAATAATGCTCCTTGAAACATTAAGGAAAATGACAGTTCGCATCTTAAATACAAGATTGGGTCAAATATTCAAAGGGAAAAATATCCTAAAAGGATGTAATTACGCAGGCTTACCGGGGAACTGTATGAATATCCCAATACAAATACTTAACAGTATCTTAGAAGACGCTCGGAAAAAAAACAAAGAGCTGTGGGTGTTGATGCAAGACATTAAAAAAGCTTTTGATTCAGTAAGCTTGGAAATGTTAGAACTGTCACTAAAGAGAAATAAATTGCCAGAAAATATCGTTAATTTCCTTATTGACTTATATAAAGAAAGGAGGATTGAAGTGGTAACTGCCTTCGGATATAGCAAAGAGATAGTTGCAGAAGACGGAATTGACCAAGGAAAGGTGGTCTCTCTCTTGGTATGGTGTAGATACTACGATCCACTACTCAGAACAATACAAGAAAAGAATCTTTCAGATATTCTCTTGAGGTTGATTGGCCAGTTGATCTGACCATGGGGAAAAGCAGAAATGAAAAGCTACGACAAGCCGTTTTGACGTACGCAGATGATACCATGTAGATTGCCAAATCTAAAGTGGATATGGAGAATATTTTAGCAATCGCAAACGAATTTTACCAGTTAAATGACATTAAAATAAATGGAAAAAAGTCCGAGCTGGTAGTCCTAAATTGTAAAGATAAGGCAGTTGCAATAGAAATGGGCGAAGGAAAAGATAAAGTCTTGGCAAAGAGAAATGACCAGGTTGCAAGATTTCTGAGAGTTTGGATCTCAGAAAAACAAGCACTAAAGTGTGTCAAAAAGGTCATAGAGCAGGAGGTGTGGGCGCTAACTCACTGCATGAAGAAGAAGAAAATGACGCTTAGTCACCTCATATATATAAACAATAAAGTGTTAATTCCGAGAGTGGAGTACAGAGCACAAATAGTGATGCTAAGTAGGAATAACTGCGAGCAATTACATAGACCCTTTTTAAAATTGATAAAATCAAAAAGTGGACTTGCAGCTAACACGGCATATGGTGTACTAAACCATAAAAATATCGCTGGGGTTCAACTACTCTGGAAAAGTACATTAGCACATCATGTCAGTAATCTTGCAATTAGACTTAACGATATGGAAAGGCTCAGCCAATCTACTTGGATAAGACTTAAACAAGCACAGATCTTGAATAAATGTATTAGTGCGATTACGAGTCTGGAAAGTGATAAACTCAATGAAATAGTAGATACCCACAACATGTCCGTCAGGGTGATTAAAGAGGCAAGAAAGATCGGTATCACATTTAGTAGTAGTATCTGAGAGGAAAGTCTTAAAATTGCTCAGCAAGGCACCGAGATAATTGACATCTTGATTGAAAGAGGCGTAAAGAGCTTCCTGAAAGAAAAGTCATTAAAACTTTTTCTATTAGAACAGCTATTCGATACAAATAGCACGTATATGTTGTCTTGGGAGCGTTTAAAAAATTTGAGAAACCAAAAAGGTTTGGGTAAAAAACCAATCTGGTTAGAGAAATTAGAAGAAGCTTGTTTGGCAAGTGCAGAAACAAGAGAGTTAAAAGAAGCGTTTAAGCGAAGTGCCAGAAATATGTTGGCACTAAAACCACAATTAAATGTGATTGCAGAAAACAGACAAAAATCGGATTTAATTGTTTTCAAAAACAATGAAGAAACTTCACAGATAGGCAAAGTTAGAGTTAACAAAAAACGAAGAAAAACCTATCAGATCGAGCATTGGAGGGAAAAAGAAAACATAAACCAGATGAGAATGAAATAGAACAATGCAAAGGTTGTGAACAAGATCAAGCAGTAAAAAATAGAGAATGCACAATATTCAAAGCTTTCAAAAGTCCTAAATGTGTGTTGAATAGAAGGCTTGTTAAAAAGCGAGAAGATAGAGTTCTGTGCGAAATAAAGTGTGCTAATCTGGTATACAGACAGGACGAAGCCGCAAGTAACAATTTAGAAAGAGAAAAGGAAGTACATGATGTTGTAGTAAAGTGTAAGGAAGAGGAAATAATGAGTGGATAGATGGAGAAAGTACGCGAAAAGAGTTGAAAGCCCTGAATGAGTGCATGAAGGGTGCCTTGAATGGTGTATCTATATGGACGGCTCCTTAACTCAGGAAGAGGTTCAAGCAGGGTCTGTAAGAAAAGTATGGGAATTGGCTGGGTAGCATATCCCAAAGAAATAAAACAGGTGTATGGATTCATTAATCCTCAATTCAACGGAGCCTTGTTAGATTGGCCTTCAACAACAAGAGCAGAAATGGGGAGATTGAAACAGCACTTTTGGCGGTTCTATGTAAAAGTAAAGTGGAATTATTCTCAGACAGCACAAATGCTATAAGCCTAATTAAGAAAATGCGAAAGCCAAAAAGCTTAAGAGAAGAAGTTAAAATAAGCAACGGTAGCGTCCTGAGGTTGATACAAAAGTGTCTTAAGGAGAAGAAAATAAATTGGAAGATTGTTAAGGTTAAAGCACATACGGGAGTTGAAGGGAATGAATACACAGATAAGTTAGCTAAATAGAGTCTTAAAAGTGAAAGGTGCTTTAAGATCACTAGTAGTTGGGTTAAAGGAATGAGAATAGTTCCGAAATGGGAAAAGTACATAATAGATAGACCAATTAGAAAATTTGTGAAGGAAGTTACAAACACAGTTTTGGATGTAGAATGGAAGGGGTTGCCAGGTATTATAGATATATTAAAAGAGGAGGAAAATAGTAAGGAAGTCAATTGGGGTAGCACATGGGTCAGCTAAATAAGTTGAAGGGCCGTAATTGTAGGAGTATAAAGCAAAGTAGGGCCTGGGTCAATAGGATTAAACATATGGACAAGGCCCTGCCGGTAATGGCTTTACTACATAAAAGATATCCAGGAGTGTACAAAATCAATCGGTGCATAGCGTGTTTTAGGGAATCAGAAACACAAAACCACTTGGCAGAATGTGAAATATATCAAGGCCTATGGAGAAAAATAGAACGCGAGGTCAAAGAGAAAATACTTCGTAACAAAGATACAAAGAAGAAAGAAGTTGATCCAGAAATCTTTAAGGCCATCGAAAAAGTACTTTTTGGTGAAAATGAGTATAAAAAGATTAGGAAACGGAAGTTAATAATCCAAGGCTTAGTTCCCGCAAGCCTCGAGAAGGAATCAATGGTGGAAAGATATTTTGAAAACAAAGCATTTGAAGCTTTGGGTTTGAAATTCCACGAAAAAATTTGGACACTACGTTGTGAAGCCGTTGCAGAGTAGGAAGAATTAAGTGGGACGAAAGAAATGAAAAGAAAAAGAACTAACGAAAACGAAGAAGAAGAAATAGATGAGGGTGAAAGAGCTACAAGAGGCCGAAAAAGGCAGAATAAAAGAAACGAAGCAAGAAAAATTTCAAAGAATTTTTAACGATGCTAAGAGTATATTGTTCAAGTGGATTTCCAGCTTCACGAGGCCGGCCTGGCTTTCTGCAGGCTGGCCCTTTAAGGAAAAAGACAATTTTTTTGGTCAATCTTGACATTAGCAGGCAAGAGCTAGTAGATGAATTTTTGACGGATATCTTAGAAAGTTAAGGTGCCCAAAAAGGAGACGAATCTAGGCTGTGGCAGATCGCATTTAGGTACCTCGGTAACCGGATGAGTCTTTAATGTTAAAAAGGTGGAAAATACAATAGTATATAGTATTTTTATATGTAGTTTATTACTCACGTCTTATACAATAAAGGCAGGATTGCCAAAAAAAAAAAACAAATTTAAATTTAAATACAAAATTATTAATTCAAATCAAATTCAAATTAAAGCAACTTTGATTTAATCAAATTTAAATATATAATATTTAATTTGATTTGAGTTTAAAAACTCTAACTTTAGCATATAGCAGGCATGTTTTTTGTCTATATTTTGCTACTAAGCAAAGAATGATTGCTAATTTAAAATTAATAAAGTTTCATTTTTAAAAAGTTACATATCATAATTGTACAACTTAACAAAATTTTAATTCAATTTTTGTACTATATTTTTTTCTTCGCTTTATAGTCATACCTCTTTATAATCACACTTTTGATAAAGCAAAGTTTGTAATTTTATAGAGATGTAATTATAAGTAAAAATTTATTTTTTACTTAAAACAATCTGATTAGTCAATTTTAAACTATATAATCTCTTTGTTAGCTAATATTGTTGTATCTATTATAAATATTTATTTTTCTTTTATATTTATTATATGAATATAAGAACAATAGTACTATATATATTTGAAAATAAAGCTACTTTTTTGGGCAAAAGTTATATAAAATTTTAAAGCAGCTTATTTTCAGTTAAGAGGTTTTTTAGTAATTGCAAGAAGTTGCTATATAGTAAAGTTTAAATACATTATAAAATCAAAAATACATATTTTCTAAAATTTTTATACAAATCAAAAAAGTTATTTAACTTTTAATTTTTATATTTATTGAATATATTTTGGAATCCTTTATATGGTGCACTATGCACTCAGTGCACTCCTAGTAGTGCTCCTAGGTTCGGTTCAGGTCCGGTCCGGTTCGAGTTCGGTCCGGGATCGAACCGAACTCGAACTCTAGATTTTACCAATTTCAAACTTCGAACCGGACTCAAACTCAATTATAAGTTCGGTCCGGGTTCGGTCCGAAGTTTGCAAACTAGTTTGAGTCCGAATATGCTCCTATTGAACCAGACTGAATCAAACTTCAAACTTTCTAGTCCGAAGTTTGAAAAGGTCCGAAAGGTTTTTTTGTGGCTTAACCCTGACAATTGACGAAACCTATGACGAATTGACGAAACCTATGACGAATTGATGAACCTATGATGAATTGACGAAACATATGACAAAACCTGATGAGTTATTTTTATACAAGATAGAGTTAATTACCGTGTTTATAAAAATTTAAAGTGTTTTAATAACCTGTAAAAGGGTCTAATATAGTATCACCAACAAAAGAATATAACCTAATTAACATTTTAGGCAATTCCATAGGAAAGTCGCAGTCAATAACGATAAGAGCTAAAAAATGATATTTTCACAGAACAGGCGATAATGCATAATTCATAGCAGCGATAGAGAATCAATATAGGTTGGATAACAATATATATATTAATATATTCATTACATTCTCGTTATCCATCGTTATTTACGAATAACAAATCAAAAAAGGAAATTAAATTTTGTAAATAAACAAAGCGCGTAAAGATAGAAGTTTAGGGTTAAGGTGTTGTTGTTGGAGACTAGAGCTATAGATTGGTGCTCATTATATGTAACATTTCGTTCCCGTCATTTTTAATTAGTGCACCAAGGTCGATTTAAACATTGGTTTCAAGTATTTTCGCTTCTCTTCCTTCTTTTGCACATGTTTGGAATATATTTTTGATTTATCCGGAATTGACGAAAATAAATGCGTGCACAATTTTGACTATTCCGGATCAACCCGACATAAAATTTACACGTAACATGCGAAAGAAGAAAAAGAAAAAAGCCAATGAAACCTTATAATGAAATAACATTCTTTTGAAACAATTTAAGGTTTAGTGTATTCAAGATCATTATGCTAAGGGTTCCTGAATCGATTTATCAAGGTTTATCAATTGTTAAAAGTTTGTCAAGGTTTCATCAATTCGTCATATATTTCGTCAATTCGTCATAGATTTCGTCAATTTGTCATAGATTTCGTCAATTCGTCATAGGTTTCGTCAATCGTCGGGGGTTTCATCAATCGTCGGGGGTTTCGTCAATCGTCAAGGTTTCGTCATGACGAAACCATGACGAAACCATTTCGTTATTGCAAAAAACATTTCGTCAGGCATCTTTAATATACTATTCGGACTCCTAACTAGTTTGCAAACTTCGGACCGAACCCGGACCGAACTCAAACTTGACTAAAAAGTTTGAAACAAAAAGTTTGAGTCCGGTTCAAAAATCGAACCAGACTCAAACTTGACAAAAGTTCAGTTCGGTCCGGTTCGGTAGGAGCCCTAACTCCTAGTATAACCCCTGTTATGTTACTATTTCATCTCAAAATTTTACTAAGGTAATTTCTGTTGTGTTACTAAGCAAAAATGCTACTCTCGCAATTTTACACTAAACCCAATTTTAACCCTAACCATAACCCTAACCTTAACCCTAATTATTATATACTACTAAAGCTATTAAGGAGGCATCCATAAATAATGTTATGTACTCCCTCAAGTAGCGCTTGACCCCCTACTACAGTATATAAAAAAAATTTTCAAAATCCGTATGTTTATATATAAAATTTTACAAAAACTTGAATATATTGTGACTCAGTAATCCGATTTGGATGATTTAGATACCATTCGATTCGTCTCAGTGAAACGAATCCAATGATACCAAAAGCATTTTATTTAGATCACTGGATCAATAGTTATTTACAAAAAACTATTGATTTTATAGTCATTTTATAAGAAAACATAATAACCAATCATATTTGGCAAATAACTTTTGATCCAGTGATCCAAATGAAATAAAATTGGTACCATTCGACTCCTCTAATTAAGACAAATCAAGTGGTACTGAATTATTAAATTTGGACTACTGGATCAGTTTTTAGACAATTTTTTCTAAAAAAATTGTATTATATTTTTTTGATCCTTCCTACTTAAGAGCAAAAATGTTATATTTTGTCAGACCCCTCACCCCTCTTGTATAACATTATTTCTAGATGCCCTCTAAAACTACTAAATATATAGGGGCGCACTGAGTGCACTGGTTCACTGTTTAAATTTTTTTTATATTTTTTTAATAAATTTTAATTTTTTTGTCAAAAATAAAAATTAAAAGTCAAATATAAAATGTTTTTCATTCTTGCTAAAAATGATATAGTATTTGTATTTTATTTTCTAAATAAGTTTGCATAAGCAATAATAATTGATTTATATAGCAGAATTTGGACTTTACTATATATTAACTATTATTAATCTTGAATAGCTTATTTTAGATAGTAGCCTATTTTTGGATACAAATGGTATATTAATATATTTGATACTAAATTTTGATTGGTAGATATTGGTTTGGGGCATTGAGACACACATGGCTTGTAAGGTAAATACTATTAGGGTTCAGAAGTTCAGTTCAGTTCAATAGAGGTTCAGGTTCAAGTTCAATGAATCTAAACCTGAACCTAAACCTGCTCTAAAAGTTCAATACTGAACTGAACCTGAACTTAAAATTATTGAACATGAACCTGAACCTGAACTTAAAAAAAGTTCAGTTTAGGTTCAGTTCAAGGTTCATGAACATGTTCAGGTTCATAATATATGCACATGTTTACCTAAATTACAATTAGTAAAATTTAGAGAATTATATTTTGTATAATTTTATTAATAAAATTATTAAAAATAATTTTTTACATACACCAAGTAAACTTGTTAAGCACTAAATAATACATCAAATTGGCATATTTTATTTTACTTTTCTTAAAATTTGAAGAAAAGATGCTTAATTTTGGAAAATTTCATCAAAAATTCAAAATTAAGCATCTTTGATGCAATTTTAAGAAAAATAAAATAAAGTATACTGATATGATGTATTTTTTAGTGCTAAACAAGTTTACTTATAGCAAGAAGTTATAAAATTTAGAGAATCATAAAAATTTGTATAATTTTATTAATGAAATTATTAAAAATTGCATTTTACATAAAATTTTACTAATTGATCATAACTTTCTTGCTATAAGTAAACTTTTTAGCATCAAAAAATATATCATACTAGTATATTTTATTTTATTTTTCTTAAAATTTGCATCAAGGATGCTTAATTTTGAATTTTTGATAAAAATTTCTAAAATTAAGCATCTTTTTTTCAAATTTTAAGAAAAGTAAAATAAAATATGCCGATTTGATGTATTATTTGGTGTTGAACAAGTTTACTTTGTGCAAGAAGTTATGATCAATTAGTAAAATTTAGAGAACCATAGAAATTTGTATAATTTTATTAATAAAATTATACAAATTTCTGTGAATATCTAAATTTTACTAATTGATCCTAACTTCTTGCACTAGTAAGCTTGTTCAACACCAAATAATACATCAAATTGGCATATTTTATTTTACTTTTCTTAAAATTTGAAGAAAAGATGCTTAATTTTGAATTTTTAATGAAAATTTCCAAATTAAGCATCTTTTCTTCAAATTTTAAGAAAAGTAAAATAAAATATGCCGATTTGATGTATTTTTTGGTACTGTATTTTTTGGTGCTGAACAAGTTTAGTTAATTTAGGAAATTAGAATCAATTAGTAAAATTTAGAGAATCATAGAAATTTGTATAATTTTATTAATAAAATTATACAAATATTTTCATGAATCTCTAGATTTTACTACCCAATTTATACTTTTTACTCTAAATGAACTTGTTCAATATCAAAAAATACATATATTTTTGTTCAGACTCAAACTAGATTGCAAAATTTGGACTAGCCTGACCAAACTTATGATTGAGTTTAAGTTTAGTATAAAGTTTTAAATAATAAAATTTAGAGTTTGAGTTTGGTCTGAACCAGACCAATCCCGGACCCAAACCTAGAATTGCTAGTCATATGAACACTAGACTGAACCTGAACATGTTCATGAACTTATGAACTGAACCTGAACTGAACCTGAACCAGCTCTAAAAGTTCAATACTAAATCTAATCCTAAACATGTTTTAAAAAATGTTCAGGTTCAGATTCAATACTGAACCTGAACCTGAACCTGAACCTAACCTAAGTTCAGTTTAGTTTAGGTTCATAGGAACACTAAATACTATATATTTAATATTAGATTACATAAAAATTTGTGATAGTGATTATATGGGGCCTTTGCAGTAGAAAGGGCCGATACTGGTTTATATATGATTTTGAGAAAATCATGTTTGTTTGGTTTGGACTGATCCGGGTTAATCAAAATTTTCATGATTTGATTAGTCAATTATATCGGGTAATCCCGTGATGTACGAAACTCCCAAGAAAATTTTTTTAAATATCTCAATTTTTTATTATGCAAATCAATTTCCACTTATAATTGAAAATGTAGTGCATGTCAAAATTTATCCGAATATAACTAAAACCTGATTTTCATTTTTGGGCAGTATCGGCCCTTTCTATTGCAATGGCCCCATATATACATTGCTATTATAAAGAGAAAATTTAAGTTGAGCATAAATTAGAGCAGGGATGGTAAATGACCTGGTCATTTGCATGATCTCAAATGATCTCAAAATGACCACTCATTTGAGATCATTAAATTTTGGGTCATTTGGAAATGACTCGTGGCCAAATGACTATAGTTATTTCCAAATAACTGGATCATTTGGTCTAGGTCATTTGCATAGAGTTGACTTCCTACTTATCCCTGTTCCATTAGAATAACATTCAGCAAGTCGGAAAAATCCATCAGCGTCGTCCATCTCAGCAGATTTTTGATAATGAACAAATGCTTTATTTTCATCCTTTTCAACCCCTATTCCATAGTGATAACAATGTCCAATGTGATTTATTGCAGTAGCATTACCCATCTCTGCAGATTTTTGAAAATGAATAAATGCTTTATGGTTATCCTTTTCAATTCCTATACCATGATGATAACAATATCCAACATTATCTATTCCAACAACATGGCCCATCTCAGCAGATTTTTGATAATGAACGAATGCTTTATTTTCATCCTTTTCAACCCCTATTCCATAGTGATAACAATGTCCAATGTGATATATTGCAGTAGCATTGCCCATCTCTGCAGATTTTTGATAATGAATAAATGCCTTATGGTTATCCTTTTCAATTCCTATACCATGATGATAACAATATCCAACATTATTTATTCCAACAACATGCCCCATCTCAGCAGATTTTTGATAATGAACGAATGCTTTATTTTCATCCTTTTCAACCCCTATTCCATAGTGATAACAATGTCCAATGTGATATATTGCAGCAGCATTGCCCATCTCAGCAGATTTTTGATAATGAACGAATGCTTTATTTTCATCCTTTTCAACCCCTATTCCATAGTGATAACAATGTCCAATGTGATATATTGCAGCAGCATTGCCCATCTCAGCAGATTTTTGATAATGAACGAATGCTTTATTTTCATCCTTTTCAACCCCTATTCCATAGTGATAACAATGTCCAATGTGATATATTGCAGCAGCATTGCCCATCTCAGCAGATTTTTGATAATGAACGAATGCTTTATTTTCATCCTTTTCAACCCCTATTCCATAGTGATAACAATGTCCAATGTGATATATTGCAGCAGCATTGCCCATCTCAGCAGATTTTTGATAATGAACGAATGCTTTATTTTCATCCTTTTCAACCCCTATTCCATAGTGATAACAATGTCCAATGTGATATATTGCAGCAGCATTGCCCATCTCAGCAGATTTTTGATAATGAACGAATGCTTTATTTTCATCCTTTTCAACCCCTATTCCATAGTGATAACAATGTCCAATGTGATATATTGCAGTAGCATTGCCCATCTCTGCAGATTTTTGATAATGAATAAATGCCTTATGGTTATCCTTTTCAATTCCTATACCATGATGATAACAATATCCAACATTATTTATTCCAACAACATGCCCCATCTCAGCAGATTTTTGATAATGAACGAATGCTTTATTTTCATCCTTTCAATCCCTATTCCATAGTGATAACAATGTCCAATGTGATATATTGCAATAGCATTGCCCATCTCTGCAGATTTTTGATAATGAATAAATGCTTTATGTTCATCCTTTTCAATCCCTATTCCATGTTGGTAAAGAAACCCAAGTACATTCATTTTATTAAAGTCTACTTCGTTAGATGATTGTTTATTACTAAATTGGTCATTAAAAATAATATTCATTTTGGTTTTAAATAAATAAGTTATCGCTGCAAAAAATCCAAATTAGCATGCTTAAAATTATTGTTTAACAAGTACTTGTTTTATACAAATTTCGACAAATTTACGTGCTCGTTAAAAGAATTTTATTTCCTTTTTAAAAAATAAATCTACAGTAAGCAAGATAAAATTCCTCTTGGTCACTCGTTAGATTTTTCCTCTTTTACATTCGTGAAAATAAAAGATCTCTGATGAAGGTTCTTGTTTAATGCAGTAGCAAACACATAAACGCACGACTATGAGCAGATTACACATAAAATCTGTACTAATAAGGATATATGAATAAGAGAGATATGAAACAAAAGAATTCTTTCATATATCTATTTTCGTCGCCACGTTACTTATTTTGTATACGTTTGAAAGAGATTATGTGTATCCATTTCTTTTAAATCTTAAAGACTTTGTGTTTGCATAGTGTTTAATAAGAAATATAAGTAAATTTAATAATCCATTCACTATTGAAATTTCCTTTTATATTTTTCTCTTTTCATATCGATATGCTATGTATATATGTAAACGTTATCAAAAATAACGGTTTGTACGTACGTACGGTAGCATCTAATCGTAAATTTTTGTGGTTCAAATAACGGCATCGGAATTACAAACAAGGGAGATGGCTAACTAAAATTAGTGTTAGAGCTTATTTAGTATTAGGGTCGGGGTTAAGGTTAGAACAAATAATTAGGTAAAACTGCCTTCCCGACATTTTTTATTAATGGCCCAAGATAGGTTTAGACTGCCGTTTTTTTGTCCTTGCGTTTTTTTTTGATTTTTGACTTCTTCGGGCTGATCCGTGTAAACAAAATTTCGCGACTCCGGTTGGTTGATTTACACGAAATGTCACGTGGGACATGGCTTTAGACAACGGGGAATACCGAAAACCTTTATTTTTGCGAGTGATACAAACCCAAAAAGGTAAAAATAAACTAAGTCACAGATTTGGATGAATGAAAGTTTAAAAATCCAAACCAGTAGGAGTATGCTTTCCGATGATATATTATTATCAAACACGTCACTAATTATATTCGAAATCAGAATATTAATTCTGAATAATCATTTTATTAGCAAAGCTAACAATAAAAAAATATGGATTTAAAATTTTATCTGCGTCTTACTCTACACATAATAAGGGGTTTCAGAATTAAAAAAAAAAATGGCGCATTTCGGAAATAAATAAGTGTTTAAAAAATCCTATTTGTGGATCAAAATTTTGAAATCGGTAAATGAAATGGAGTATTTAGAGACTCCCATTTGACGAAATAAGTAAATTTTTTTTTATTATGCAGATCAACAAACTATTTAATAATAATAAAAGAATAAATAATAAAAAAACCTACGCTCAAATTACTTACTGAACCTTCGCTCAAAAATTGTTTACTGAACCTTTGCTCAAGTTGCTTATTAAACCTTTGCTCAAATTATTTTGTTTATATATATAACTTACTGAACCTTCGTTCAAATTACCTACTGAACCTTCACTCAAATTAATTACCGAACCTTTGCTCAAGTTACTTATTAAACCTCGCTTAAATTTTTTTTTACATAACTTACTGAACCTTTGCTCAAATTACTTACTGAACCTTTTCTCAAATAAACCTTGGCTCAAATTATTCTTTTATATAACTTACTAAACCTTCGCCTAAATTATTTTTTTATATTACTTACTAAACGCTTTCTTAAATTATTTTTTATATAGTTTATTAAACTTATGCTTAAATTATTTTGTATATAACTTATTAAACTTTTGCTCAGATTTTTTTTTTATATGCTTAACAAATATTACTTACTTACATATTATTATAATTAAGCAAAAGAAATTGACAAAAATATTTAGATTTAATTGTTTTTACACGTATAGTAAAGTATTGATACAGTTCATGGCTTGTATTAATTCCAATAGTTCGTTAATTTCTTTATCAGAACTTTAGTAATAGCCTTATTCGTGCTAGTTAAGTATTCATTCATAAGTGTCTTTATTATTCATCTATTTAATTTGACGTTGTCGAATTTTAATTAAAAAATAAATAAGATTTGTAGAAATTTTAATTAAAAAATAAATAAGATTTGTACAAATTTTAATTCTGAAACCCTTAATATGTTGTGAAGGGCAAATACGACATATGTAATCGGAAGTTGAGGCTGTGCTGGATGTCTATTTTTAATTTTTTTATATTTCTATATATATATTTTTGCTATTTTTAAATATTACATAGCCGCGTTACCATCTATAGTAAGACCGTGACTCGATGGACTCGATGGAGTCGAAAGAGTCGAAAGAGTCGAAAGAGTCAAAAGACTCCATAGACTCAATCGAATCCATCGAATCGATTTTTAGTCTGTAACAAAAAAAGTATATAAAGGCCGAAAGTTCATGGAGGGAAAAGATAGTTCAGTTCAGTTTTAGTTCAATTCAGTCAGAACAGTTTTCGAATAGTTCTAGTTAGTCCCAGATAGTAACCTTCGAAATTAGAGTAGAAGTGTTAGCTATAGAACTGCTTATTCCCCTTTGTACCATTTTCTTTTTTATAAATAAAAACGTATAATTATTTTATACCGCCCAACCGAAATTATCGTCCTTTAAAATCTTTCATCGTCGCAATCTTCTTGTCCCTGTGACTTTCCATAAAATCCCCAAATCGTTATTAATCGAACCTAGAAAGTAGAAAGAGAATTAGTACCCAAATCAAGTCTTGATCACCGCCGTGATTACCTCTTATATCGAACAATAACGACCCGTGACCCGCATCGTCGATCTCCGAATTGAGCTAATCCGGCCCCGATTCCCGTGACCACCGTGACCCTCGCTACAAGAATCAACGATTGAAAGTCGGCATCGAAGCCCTATAAGCTACAACAGAAAAGGAGAGACCCGAAGATTAGTAGAATAATCCAAATACGCAAGAACATGAAGAAGTAAACAGAAATACTTATCCTAACTTCAACTTCGCCGTAACAAGACTCTCCGAACCTTGAGACCCGGACCAAGTCCTTCCACGCCTCTTTCTGCCTTCTTGACCGGTACTTAAGTAGAGTTTTAGTTGAGTACAGGGGTAATTGGTAATTACATAGGAAACCCCTGCAAATCAGAACTTCACAACGTGCATGCGTACAGTACATACTAGATTAATAAAGAAAGAATTTAGACTAATTGGTTTAATGTTAATATTGAATAATTATAAAGAAATAAATTTTTACGGTGTAAAACGTATTAGCAGTATTAATATCGAATGAGATTTGTATAAAATTTAAAAAACAAAAATTTATGATGCAGTATCTCAAGTTATCGTATCTATATAAGTTGAAATTTTAGAAGAATATAAATTACCATTTATAATGTTTTTTGAAAGAAAACAAAATAAAAATCAAAAATTTATAAAAATGTGGAGAGATTGTTTAATGGATCGCCAAAATCTGAGCCGTCTTCAATTTTAAATATTCGACGTTTAATTAATTAACGTAAAATACAGTTTGTTTGCATAGTTTTGTTCTAATTCGGTACTTCTTGTTCGATGGTAGTTTTCCATATTTGGGTTTTCCCTTTTTTTTGGATTTTTTTTTTTATTATATTAATTAAAATAAATAACAAGGTATTTTTGAGTGCGTGCGAGGGGTTTTTTTAAATGGTGTGATATTTATAGAGTTTATTTATACCAGGAACAGAGTGATATATATCATGACGTGTATGGTTTATAAGCATTTTAGTGATGTACGTCAGCAAAGTCTCATAATTGATTGGACAATGCATTAAACGTAATGAAATTTGAAATTCTGCATCTCATAATACTATATTTATTTATCGTATGAGAATTGTTTAACCTTTACCGGTTTTTCTTTTGAATAAAGTACATGACGAACACTATAAAAAAAGTCTTTTTATTATTGTCTTTCGGTAATGCACTAACTAAATATGCTGTGATCTTTTTTTTTATTACTAGAATTTAAAGTATGTAAAACGGATTTACCGCAGGTTTACCCTAATGCGAAAATAATAGCAGATTTAATATAATTATCAAAATTACAGTAAATTTGGTATTAAAAATATAGTTTTTGATAATACAATTTTTGGCCAGTATATTGTTTCAAATAGGGTGTGCAATGGGCCGGGCTGAGCCCAATAATTTGCGGGTTGGGCTAGGTTTGGGCCGGGCCTGGGCCTGAATTTTAGGCCCATAAATTAATTGGGCTGGGCCGGGCTTGTAAAAACGGGTTGAGCTTTGGGCCGGGTTAAACCCGGTAATTTATATAGGTTGAGCCTTGTTCGGGCCAAACCCGGGCCTAGATTTTTAGTTCTACAATGAATTGGGTTGGGCCCAGGTTGGGCTCATAATTTAACGGGCACAGTCAAACCCGGCCCAACCCGGCCCATTGCTACACCCTAGTTTCAATAAAATTTTATTATCGAAAAATAATAATCCTGCTAATTTGCAAATCAGCTGTAAATATTTGAATTCGATACAAAATATAACCATCTATATCGGAGTTGTTCAACACTACCAAATTAGACTTTCCCTATAAATGCGAAATAACTCCTAAAAGTGTTCTGAATTTTGATCAAATTAAGCTTAATCCTGGTCATTATTCGGATAATGCCCTATAAAAAAAAGTGGTCCGGGGTGTGGTATGGGTCGGTGCCAGGAATACACAAAATGACACAGTCGGAGTGATATGTGCAGGTACGGAAATTATGACAGGAGGTGGCACATTATGTCACGTTATATGTAATGCACCTTCATTTTACGGAATGATATGTGTCAATAGTAATACGTGTTGGTTCGTTTCATGAAGAGCAAAAGGTCAATAACAATTTTCTTTTAAAAAAATTGCGATATCTCATAATTTCGCTAATGAAATTGCTCTGGGCTACAAAATTTTGATACATGTGCAATTAGTTTGTTCATATTATATTGATCTAATATAAAATTATGTAATCTACTTGTATGTATTTTTTTTTATCACAGTGGTATAGCACGTTACTTCACGTTAATTACCCATGCAAAAACTGCGTCATTTGGACTACTAAAGTGTTGCAAAACCCTAGTCATTAATGGTCCAATCAGTATGGGTATACGGTCCACCACAGGCCAAAAATCTGTGCCAATCCAAGTCTCTTACGTACAAAATCCTGGTTTATCTGTGCATTTTACTTATAGGCCCCTAGGTGTTATTTTCATTTACAATTTATCATCTATTCCCGGTTTAGCACAACTGCATTGTGCAGCTATTTATTGTGTTATCTTGGAAGATTATTAGTTTAATTGTTTGATCTATTTAGCTGTTTGCAGAACTATTATATGTGTTTAACATTCTTGCGAATTAATTATCAGCTTTTGATATATTAACTTTAATTGTAAGTTTTGCATAATTTTTTCACATTCAATTATTAATTCGAAATTATTTACATTAATTATTATTTATCATTTATTAAATTAAATGACAAAAAAGGTCATATTCTTGTGAATTAAAAATCAATTCTCAATGTACAGCACTAACTTTAATTGTAAATTTTCATTATATGTTTATAATTTTTTCACATTTAATTATTATTAATTTTTGATTATTTATTTTTATTACATCATATTTTTGATTCAGGTTTGCTAACCAGTACGTATGTGAAAAGATCATATTTATTTAGGCTTAAAGATTAATATAAAAATGATCACCAAAACTCAGTTATCGCTTTCATTACAATCTTTCGCTGTGTCTTTAACAATCATAGATTATCATTTCATCAGGCCGGTAAAGTAAAAGTGAAATTGACAAATATCTCAAAAGTAGGTGCAAGAATCTAAGAAGCCAAGCTTGTAAAACGTTGAGAAACCTAAAATAAAGCACAATTATGTTACATTCTACACATATTTTTTATGAAATATGTGAGTTGGCACTCTGTCACATCACTTACACTCAGGATCCGTTCGTTCATGCAGTGCACATAAAGTGTTCTATATAAAACGACTTATTTCCTGTGTAACAATTCACTCCACATTAGATAACATTGATCATAAACCAAAAAGTTATCGATCAACTCATCTAATACAAATTGGTCACATATAACCAAAATAAGAACCAAAACAGTAATACAAAAATCCATGTAAACTTAACTACAAGTTAATTAAATAACAAAAAAGATCACATTCTTGCGAATCAAATATTGGTTTTTTTTTTAATATATTTAATAACTTTATTGCAAGTCTTGCATAATATTTTTATCTTCAATTACTAATTCTTCAATCATTTACATTAATTACTATTTATCGTTCATTAAATTAAACGATAAAAAAGGTCATTATATTTTTACAATTTTTTCAATCAAATTTTTAATTTTTCAATTGAAAAGTCTTTGTGCCACCCAGGTTGGTATACCACCCTGTCCAAATTAAATAGTAATTTGATGACGCACTTACCATAGGGTTAGATTTATTCAGTCAAATTAGTATTTAATTTGGATAGGGTGGCAATGAATTATTTACCATCCTGGGTGGCGCCAAAATGACTCCTTTTTCAATTATTTATTTTTTATTACATCATAATTATAAATTAAGTTTTTTGATATCAGGTTTACTAACTGGTACGTATGACTAGACATTGTTTCAATTTGCATATGCAGTGTAACCTTAATTAGCCAATCAAATTGCTATAATAGGTAATACAAGTTTAATTAAAAATTTTTTAAAAAAATTTATTATTTAAATTTGATTTTGATTGGTCAAAATTTTTTTATAATAAAAATCTAAGTTTTTGATTGGTCAAATTTAAAAATTATACGTGTTTCAATTTTATTTTTAATATAAAAATAATCAACTTTAAAAGCTATTAACTTCTTATAAAGGTTATATTTTTAAAATCTGACTGGTAATTTTATAGAATAGTCTTAAAGAACAAAATTACCAGTTAGTTTTTTAAAATTTTAATTTTTTAAAGAGTTAATAGATTTTAAAGTCATCTATTATATTGGCAAGTTAAGGTTTCCTGCACCATATTTCAGTATTTAAACTTAAAAGATTAATATAGAAATGATCACCAAATCTCCGTTATCGCCTTTGTTACAACTTTTCGTTGTGTCTTTGACGATCATAGATTATCATTTCATCAGACCTGTAAAAGATCCGATGCAGTAAAAGTGAAATTGACAAACATCTCAAAGTAGGCGCAAAAGTCCAAGATGACAAGCCCGTAAAACGTTGAGAAACTTAAAATAAGGCGCAATTATGTTATGTTTACACATATTTTATCACGAAATGCGTGAGTTGGCACTTTGGCACATCACTTTAAACTCAGGGTCCGATCGTTCGTGCAGTGCACATAAAGTATAAAGTATCATATACAAAACGACATATTTCTCGTGTAACAATTCACCCCCACATTTAGGAAAAAGATAATGTTGATCATAAAACAAAAGAGTTATCAATCGACTCGCCTTACACAAACTGGTCACACATAACCAAAATAAGAACCAAACGGTAATACTAAATCCATGTAATCGTAACTATATGAGTTAAAAATTTTCCTTAGTTACCGTGAAAATACTTGATCAAAGATCAACCTGTCTTTGCCTTGTATACTCTCCTTTAGGAATCAGATCATGCCAAATTAGCATAAAAAATTCTTTACGTTTTTATATACAGTACTCTATTCTATACATTACTGTATACTCTTTATTCTATTTAAATTTTACTATTTCGAATTCGTAAACCATTACTAGAGTACTGCCCGTCACCCACCTTGCAAACGTACATTTTATTTATACTTTTTTTGATGAAATTCTTGTTACACATTCTAGTAGGTCTCGATTTCAGATTAGCAGATCCGCGCCGATTTTCTTTAAAAAGATCTGATTCCCGAACATGGCGGCAGTGTATTTAAAACTTCACTGACACGAATGGCTTATGTCTATTTTTATTATGATATAAAAAAATTACATGTTTTATCTACTTTATCCGTATTAACGTTATCTTTATATTAACTGTATTTAAGCCTCAAATACTATTTATTTGTTAAAAAAAATAAAGATTAAAATTTTTTTTCTTATTTATTAATACCTTATAATAAAACCGTAACAAGCAATCTAATACAGTATAGTCTTTTTTAAAATTGTGTATGTTAGAAATTTTTGACCGAAATTTAAATATTAGCCAATTGGCCGTTGGCCAACCAATTGCTAAAAAAATTGGCCGCAAAAAATTGCCAACACTGACCAAATGTACTGAGCAACATGGGTGGCACTTCGTGCCACCCATCGTCTAACGATTCATAGAATACGGATTTAATAACTGAATCCAGATTCATCCAGATTCAAGTTATATACAAAGTAGTATTCAGATTCGATTTGAATGGCCTTTAATTAAAGAATTGGATCGAGGTACTACTTTTGTTAACTCTCGTAAGTGATTAATACTGCAGTATAAGTGAAGCTACTATAATTTAAACTTATTAATCCTAAGAATAGTTTTTTGTCTTATTATAAATCTTCATCATGACGACTAATTCACAGACTGCATCAAACATTTAATGTTATATTTTAAAATATAATTTTATTATTTTTTACGGTTTCTATAAAACTCGTGGGTACAGGAAAATAGAAGTTACTGGCTAGTTTAATAATAATTTCATCATTTATCATGTTATTAGGATCGATTATAGCATTATTTTTTAAAATGTTTAAGGAGCAACATATTATTAGTACTACTTTCTATTTTGTTGGCACTTTACCTGCACCAGGTATAGTTAAATTAGCTTTTGTTCAAATTCAAAAAATTAAATAATACAGTCAACTCCTTCTAAGTGCAATTCGTCGGGACCAATTGGTTACCTTGCATATAGATAGAGGTTGCATTTAGAGAAAAATTCTCCAAATTGAATATTTTAGCACGTGACATATATTTATAATTTTAATTGGTCAAATTGATATATATATATTCAGTCAACTCTCTCTAAGTGCAAGTTGATGGGCCAGAGAAATATATTGCAGTTAGAGAGAACTTACAATTAAAAAAAACTAATTTAATATTTAATATTTAATTAATTCTCTCTAAATGCAAGTTAATAAGTAAAAACAAAAAAATCTTGCACTTAAAAAAAAATAATTTAATTTAATTGGTTAATAAAATATCTTGCAATTAGCTGTTAGAGAGAATAATCTTATATATGCTGGCTAAAAAAAACTTACACTTACAGAATAAAGAAATTGTATTTATTTTATAAGTCCCAACTGCGCCAACACTATTTTATTGCATTTAGAGGGAACTTGCACTTAGAGGATGTGCGCTTAGAGGGAGTTGACTGTATTAATTTGAAGTATCTTTTTATAATAAAAAAAATACAGCTATACGTCTTGAATTTAAGTCCAATTTTACCATAAAATGTACTTTATACTACAGTTATAATGGATGTAAGATGTGCTTTATCAGTTATAATATTAGATTTATAATACGAAATTATACAATTTTATATGCATATCCATGTATTAAAGTTATCAAATTTAAAAATGATGACAATAATTATGTTACGCAGTCTGAAAAAACTAACGATGATGATAATTATCCTTTTGCTGGAAATTTTTCTTCAAAGACAAACATAAATTTACACCAATATGAGGACAAAAGTGGGCCATATTTCGTTTTTCTTGATATTGTCATCGTGGATCCCTAATTTTCCTAAAATAATCAATATTCTACCCAAATATCATCATTTAAGATGATTGCATTTGATTCGGGTAAGTTTTTTTTTTTTTTATTCAAATTGTCTTTACTATTCTGTTTAACTAATATGCAATACTTTAATACATGTTGCTATAGATAATGACTATATAATTCGGAATAAAAGTTTTGTTTCACAATCTCATCAAATAAGTCCATTTGAAAAATCACTTTACTATATGAACAAATATACTTAGTCAAATAACTATGTATGTATATTATGTACAGAATTTGTTGACTATATATATCATAAATTAACTTTTTATATTAAATTTACAAGATATATAAATTTTGTTACAACAAAATATTAGAACATTTCTTTCTGATAGCGCACTAAATTACATTGACATTCCGTTATCGAATCACCAAGACCATATATTGACTCTATTATACGTTAGTATCTTTATTATTTTAACATACTTTTATACTTTGAATATTTTAGAATGCAATCCTTATTTATGCTAAAAAAAAACCAGAACATGTTCCAATGAGCCATTCAAACATAAACGATATAACGCTACGTATTAGTCCAAGGAGTTATTGCCGGAGATGAATAAGAACAAAGGTATCACCAATTGAAAGCTAAACCTTGATTCAATAATTTGTTAATCAAATACTTACGTGTAACTATATACTAATGCATATATAATAATAATAGGCACAATACTGCAAGTAATAATATTGGGTTTGTGTCAAAATCCCGACAATCAAAAATCCCGGCAATCAAAAAAAACTTTTGTTGAGCAATTTTACCATAAAATCGCCTAAATCAAACCCTAATCTAGGTGCTCACCCTAACCCTAACCTAAGCACTCACCTTAACCCTAACCTAACTTAAATAAACTTAATAATTTTTTGTTGTCGGGATTGTCGGGATTTTTACTGTCGGGATTTTTTGTCGGGATTATGACCTGTCGGGATTCTATTTGTCGGATTTTGACCGGCACCCATAATATCAATATTTGAAATTTTTATATATACCTAATATACATAACTAATATATATACATCTATGATAAATAGGTTATGAGCATATTTGGAATTATTGCTGCTTTTTATAGTTCCCTCATGTTTTTTTTTATGTGGTTCTATTTGGTATGTATAGATATTACATTATTATTATAATATATTTTTAATTTAAAAACAAATAAATCATCAAATTATATAATTTACTTAAAATTTTTTAGGTGTTGATTCAATAAGACTCTGGAGCGTTGTACATTCTGGATGTTGTTGGATTAGACTATTTAAAGAAAAAACTGAAGATTTAATTAAAGGTGTAATTGATAAAGGGAATAATAGTCAAGCTCCACAAGCAAGAATCCAATATTTCCAAGAAAGTAGCCGAAATCCACGAACAATTACAAGTAGGATTAAAGAATTAAAAATTTTAGAGATTTTATTGAAAAAAAGTTATTAAGTTGAACCATGAGAAGGTCATGATAAAGTGAAACCATCGAAAAGAAACACTAATTGAACAAAATTAAATATAATTAAAACAAAGCAAATTATTTATTTCAGCCTGCATTAAGATAATTTTGTTTCATTTCTCTAACTGCATCATAATTATAATCCTAATCTTTAATAGCAATTGTAAAGCATACACACTTCTACCCTATAAGAAAATTGGTACGGGTTTGTGGAAATGCTCGAAATGGCGCGGATCTTGTGGCACGCACAGGAACGTTTTACAGAATGGCACGGTAAAAATGGCATGGACATTACGGCAAAGGGTGGCACGTAATATCACGTCATATGAAATGGCACGTTCAGATGACACGTATGTGTATGTTACACACATGTTAGCTCGTGATAAGTGTCGGCTTGTTTCGTGGAGAGCAAAAGATCAGTAAAGGATTTTTTTTAAAAAAAGAGCGATATCTCATGATTTCACTGATGAAGCTTCCCTGTGCGTGGTGATGGGCAACGCGCGCGTGATCCTCGCGGGATGCGCGAGATTTAAAAACTTCCGCGCGGGATTTTTAATATAAGATTCGTTAGCATATCATCCGGCCCGCATTAACAAATTATCCGGCCTGCTTTAACATAAGTGGGCCTAATTAGTATTTGATTTAAATAAAAATATTACGCACGCATTAACTTTTGATTTGCTTCTCGTTCCACATATATACGTACATACAGAGATAATGCGCAAACTGTATATTGAAATATATTTTTTAAATTGTCATTATTAATAAAGTGGGAATCTATTATTGATTATTATTATGAATTTTTGTATGTATATAACCTTATTGCTTATAAATTTTAGCACATTTATACCTGGCTATGCTCCTGTTTACTCATAAATTTTTATATCTTATATGATTTGATCACTTTGTTACCATTATAATTTTTAAATATAATAATATTTTAAAAAACAAATTGATAAAGTTAAGACAAATTTGAATTGATAAATTTAATAATTATAAGATTCAAATGTTTTAAAAGTAGGAAAAATCTATATAAGCATTATATTTGTAATAAAATGCAGTAAGATTTATAAGAAATAATTATTATTATAATAAAAAATTAAATTCCTAAAGTTGTTTTATATAAATAGGCTGGTGCAAAAAGATTTGCACCTCAAATAGCTCTGATTAAAATATTTTTTGCACAAATTAATTTTAATTTTTTAAGTTAATATAATTATTAGGTTATCAGATTAATAAAATAAATTTATTTTTGATTATTTTATTGATAAAATAAAAAAATTTATTAATAGAACTTTTTTTAAAAATGTTTACTATATAATTTACTAATAATTTATATATATGTATATATAGTAAAAAAAATCAAATTATCTTACTTTAAAGCTTAATTTTTCACAACTAGTGATTCAATTTTGCTCAAATTTTAACCATATCTTATTATATGCAAATTAATGCATTTGCATATTACAGGCTCATATAACTGCATATTGGTTGCGAAATTTAAAATATCTTTTTTTTAAAAATTTTTTTTTCAAATATAGTGAATTGTACATACTTAATTATTAAAATAAAACAATATTAAAACAATAAAAATAATATAATAAATTAGATTAAACTATTTTAATTATACTAAAAAATTTTTAATAATCATCAAGAATTTAAAAACATTTTCTTAGTATTATAATTATAAAATTTTTCGAGAGGCAAATCCTTTGCACTGGCCCATATATATTTATTAATCATGAAAAATTTGGAAACTCTACTCAATTCCGCGAATCCTGCATGAGATTTTTAAAAATCAGGATTTGCCCATCACATCTGTGCATTTTAACAAAAAAAATTCCTTACAAAATTTTACTTCATATGCAGTTAGCTTGCTAATCTTATATTGATTACTTCTATAAATTTATATTTTAATAGTTAATCCATATCATTATTGCAGTGGCACATGAATTTATGTTCATTACCCATGCCAAAACCCGTGCTGATTCAACTAGCAAACTGCTGCAAAACCTGAGCTATTTACAGTTCAATTGGTACAGGCATATGGTTCTACATAGTTTACAGAATACATACCAATTTAGACCATACCTATTGTAATAGACAAAATTGACCTAGCACAATCTAAATTCAGGCTGTACTCAATTTCTATTTTTATTTTCTATTTTTATACATATAGTTATTTCTATTTTTAGCATATAGTATTATGTTGATCATGAATTTCTTTATATCTTTTAAATTCCTTTATCAAAAGATTCGAAAGAATCAAGAGATTCATAAGATATAATAAATTAGAATAATTTATAGAATGTAAAAGTAGCAAAAGCGTAAAAAGAATCTTTTGTATTATTTTTTAGTCTGTAATTAAAAGTATATTAAGAACCCAAAGCTTATCTTAAAATAAAACAACTCAGTAAGAGTCAATTTAGATAACTTACTTCAAGTTCTTTGAAAACTCAAACTCAAACTCCAATATTGTAGAGTAATAACCTTCAAAATTAGAGTAGAAGTGTTAGTTAAAATTTATAGAAAGCCCAAACCCCATAACCGTGTGATATCATTAAGTCACCTACAATTGATATAATAATCAAATTTATTTAAGACGCAAAGACTCAGAAGCCCAATCAGCAACCTGATAGCTCTTGTCTTCTAACTCTGTGAACAAGCTCAAACTATACTTCTATTACCTTACTGAGAATATTAATAAAACCCTACATAACCATCTTACAGTAGTAAGACGATTCTAACAAGCACAAAATTGTTAAAATCCAATCACGGGATCCCAAGATAATTAAAGGTTTATTATGCAAAAATTTGCAGATTTACTAATTAAATTCAAATATATATAAAAATTTATAATTTGTATAAATAATAAGGGGAGTGCCAGAAATCACCTGATTAGGGTTTCACTAAGTAGCTGACCCTCTACCCCACCTGATAATTTTTCTAAGCATTTGATTGGTTAAAATTTAATAATATATAGATATATATATATTAAAAATTGGATAACTTTTAATCTAATGGTCTGTTTTGGATGATTCAACTACCAAAATGTTTGTCTTAGTGAGACGATTCTAAAAGCCCAAAATCATCAAAATCCAATCACAGAATCCCAAGATCATTCAACTTTTGTGTAATTTTAATAGTAATTTTTAAAATTACTAAGTAAATTTATTTTTTATATTGAGTCTGGTCTGGGTCTGGTCCGAAGTCTGCAGACTGGTCTGAGTCTGAAATATATTTATATGTATTTTTTGGTGCTGAACAAGCTTACTTAGTGCATTTAGTTAGAATAAATTAGTAAAATTTTATGAATCATAAGTTTTTATAGAAATTTATTAATAAAATTCTATAAAATCTTATAATTCGAAATTTTTATTAATTAATTCTAACAAAATGCAATAAGTAAACTTGTTCAGCACCTAAAAATGTATTAAAATGGCTGGTTTGTTTTTATTTTACTTGAAATTTAGAGATTTGATGCACATTTTGGATTTTTGATCAAAAAAGACAAATTTTAACATCTTATCTCCAAATTTCAAGTAAAATAAAAACAACCCTGCTGGTTTAATATATTTTTAGGTATTGAGAAAGTTTACTTAGTGCATTAATTTAGAAATAATTAGTAAAATTTTGTAAATAATAAGATTTTTTATAGAATTTTATTAGTAAATTCTATAAAATCTTAAAATTCACAAATATTTATTAATTAATTCTAACAAAACGCACTAAGTAAACTTGTTCTGCACCTAAAAAATACATTAAATAAGTAGGGTTGTCTTTATTTTACTTTAAATTTGGAGAAAAAATGCATAATTTTGGATTTTTGATCAATTTAAGCATCTATTCTCCAAATTTCAAGTAAAATAAAAACAACCCTGCCAATTTAATATATTTTCAGGTGCTAAACAAGTTTACTTAGTGCGGTTTGTTAAAATTAATTAACAAAAATTTGTGAATAATAGGATTTTATAGAATATTATTAATAAAATTCTATAAAATCTTATTATTCATAAAATTTTACTAATTAATTCTAACAAAATGCACTAAGCAAACTTGTTTAGAACCTATAAATACATTAAATTGGTAGAGTTGTTTTTATTTTACTTGAAATTTGGAGAAAAGATGCTTAAATTTGACTTTTTTGATCAAAAATCCAAAATTATGCATCTTTTCTCCAAATTTCAAGTAATATAAAAACAAACTAGCCGTTTTTATACATTTTTAGGTGCTAAACAAGTTTACTTATTGCATTTTGTTAGAATTAATTAATAAAAATTTGTGAATTTTAAGAATTTATAGAATTTTATTAATAAAATTCTATAAAATCTTATGATTCACAAAATTTTACTAATTAATTCTAACTAAATGCACTAAGTAAACTTGTTCAGCACCTAAAAATACATTAAATTGGCAGGGTTGTTTTTATTTTACTTGAAATTTGGAGAAAAGATGCTTAAATTTGACTTTTTTGATCAAAAATCCAAAATTATGCATCTTTTCTCCAAATTTCAAGTAAAATAAAAACAACACTGCTGATTTAATGTATTTTTAGGTGCTAAACAAGTTTACTTAGTGCATTTTGTTAGAATTAATTAGTAAAATTTTATGAATCATAAGATTTTATAGAATTTTATTAATAAAATTCTATAAAATCTTATTATTCATAAAATTTTACTAATTAATTCTAACAAAATGCACTAAGTAAACTTGTTTAGTATCTAAAAATACATTAAATCGGCAGGGTTGTTTTTAGTTTACTTGAAATTTGGAGAAAAGATGCTTAAATTGACTTTTTTTGATCAAAAATCCAAAATTATGCATCTTTTCTCCAAATTTCAAGTAAAATAAAGACAAACTAGCAGTTTTAATACATTTTTAGGTGCTGCACAAGTTTACTTAGTGCATTTTGTTAGAATTAATTAATAAAAATTTGCGAATTATAAAATTTTATAGAATTTTATTAATAAAATTTTATAAAATCTTATAATTCATAAAATTTTACTAATTTATTCTAACAAAATGCACTAAGAAACTTGTTCAGTACCAAAAAATATATATAATTATATTCGGACTCAGACCAGTCTGCAGATTTCAGACCAGACCTGGACCGGACTCATAGTTGTGTTTGGTCTGAAGTCAGTCTGAGTCTGGTCTGATCCCAGACTGGACCCGGACCAGAACAGACCTGGACTGGACCTAGGAGCACTAGTCTCAATGAGACGAATCAAATAGTACCAAAATAATCTAATTCTGATCGATATTATTCATCATAGAACTTAGGTGCACTAAATTAGACATATTTAATTATTAATTGTTTATAGAATACAAATCTTTGTTGATCATAGGATCCTGTGATTAGAATTTAGTGATTTTAGGCTTTTAAAATCGTCTCACTGAGGCAAACATTTTGGTAGTTAAATCATCAAAAATGGACTGGTGGATCAAAAGTTATTCAATATTAAAAATTATATATATATAATAATATATATATTTATATATTTATATATATTATATAGTCCTCCGGGTCGATAGCATAGCGGTTATGCTTCGAGGATGCAAATTAAAAGGTTGCCAGCTCAATTCCTCCCAAAGACGAAATACAAGAGCCAGCCGGTTAGTTGTACAACATACCTAATGGGCAGCCGTTATTTCAAGACTTTGTGGCTGAGTTAGAATCCCGATTTGGAAGTAACCGAAGTCACAAGATGTAGTAGGAAAATCTTTGCCTGTGAACTTGGGAGTGCCTAGCATTGGTTAGGATTTGGGGGTCGATGTTCCCTCGAACTATAAAAATCTGGCACTCAGGCGCCGGTGCAGAACATCGCCTGCAGGAACCTTCGAGGCACCCGGGGGTTGTCAGATCATAATTATGGCCTCTTCGGAAGATCTCCCATAAAGGTTACGGCTTGGTATGGCAAGTTGAGATGGGTTGGGGTTCATGGCGGGAACTCAATAGTTGGGACTAGATACGAACTGTAAGCTGGGATATTGAGTCTGGCGAGATGTTCAAAGAAGAAAAAAAAAATATATATATATATTATATATATTATATTATATGGTCCAGTACATAAGATTTGTACCTCAAAAAGTTTTATAATTTTAACTTTTAGTAAAAGTTTTTATATTTTTGATTAATTATTAAAAATTTTTTAATATCAAATAAAATAGATTTTAATCTAACTTATTATATTATTTTTATTGTTTTAACATTGGTTTATTTTAGTAATTTTGCATGTACAATTTGCTGTATTCAAGAAAAAAAGGAAATTTTTTTTTAAAAAAAAGATATTTTAAATATTTTTGCAACCAATATGCAGTTCTATGAGCTTGTACTACGCAAGTGCATTAATGTGCATATGATAAAGATATGGTTAAAATTTGAGCAAAATTGAATCACTAGTTGTGAAGAAATTAACTTTAAAGTGAAGTAATTTGATTTTTTTACTATATACGCATATATATAAATTAGGGGGCTTCCAGAAATTATGTGATTTTTTAGTGGGTGGGTGGGGTCCCGAAAATATCAGGTTATAATTATAATTCTGGTCAAATTTTTATAATTCTGGCCAAAAGTATAAAATTATAAAATTATTAATGACTATTGTTCTACTGGACCAATTTAGATGATTTAACTACCAAAATGTTCATCTTGTTGAGACGATTCTAACAAGCCTAAAATCGTTAAAATCTAATCACAGAGCCCCAAGGTCATTCAACTTTGGTGTAATTTTAATAGTGATTTTTTAGAATTACTAAGTAAATTTCTTTAATATTGAATAACTTTTGATCCACTGGCCCGTTTTGGATGATTTAACTACAAAATGTTCGTCTCAGTGTAACGATTCTAACAAGCCCAAAATCGCAAAATTCCAATTACTAGATCCCAAGATCGATAAAGATTTGTATTGTTAGATAATCATTTAATTAAATTTGATTAAATGATTGTCTAACAATACAAATCTTTATCGATCTTGGGATCCAGTAATTGGAATTTAGCGATTTTGGGCTTGTTAGAATTGTCTCACTGAGACAAACATTTTGGTAGTTAAAATACCCAAAACGGGCTAGTGGATCAAAAGTTATTCAATATTAAAGAAATTTACTTAGTGATTCTAAAAAATCACTATTAAAATTATACAAAAATTGAATTATCTTGGGATCCTGTGATTAGATTTTAATTATTTGGGACTTGTTAGAATCATCTCAGCAAGACGAACATTTTAGTAGTTAAATCATCTAAATTGGTCCAGTAGAGCAATAGTTATTATCAATTTTATAAATTAAAACATATAAATAAATTTTAAAAAATATAAAATTTAATTGGCTAATAGAGTATCAGGTGTAGGTAAGTGGGTAAAATTTTGAAATTTATTAGTAACAAAATATTACGTAATTTCTGGAAGCCCCCTTACTATAGATTACTATAGCAAATTATATAGTAAATATTGTTAAAAAAAGTTACTATTAATAAATTTTTTTATTTTATCAATAAAATAATTAAAATAATTTTATTTTTATTAATCCGTTAATCTAATAAGTATATTAAATCAAAAAAATCAAAAATTAATTTGTACAAAAAATATTTGAATTAGAGCTATTTGAGGTACAAATCTTTATACACCGGGCTATATATAGGACCTGATAATTGCTCTACCCCCCACCTACCTAAAAAATCAAGTGATAAATGGCACTCCCCTAATATCTTGTGATCTAGTGAATAGAATTGAATGATTTTTATACTATTTGATTCATCTCTCTGAGCTGATTCGAATGGTATAAAAATTATTCAATTCTGATAACTAGATTGTAAGATATCTGCCTTGTCTACAATACCCCCTGTCCACAATACCCCACCTCCCTTATAGTATAAATATAATAAATATAATATATGTAATAAATGAGATATATATAATATATGAGATATCTATAATATAAGCTATAATATGATATCTTTCAGATATGTCAGATCTAACGTTTTTGCCTGCAGCAATCTCCTAGCCAATTAGTTTGATGATCCAAGGATAAATATAATTATAAACGTTTGACGACTTCATCTTGGCAACCAGTGGTCATACAGGGATAATCTATAGCTCTTAGAACCATCTTGGCGATCTAAGTTAAATGGTAGTAGTTTCAACAAATTCGAATCACAGGTTCAAAAGTTATGACCATTTTTTTGTGATATTTCATAGGTCAACAGTATGATATAATTGTGAAAGGTGGTAACAAACATGCCTATAGCAAAATTTAGCAAGAAGTTTTTTGTTAGGAATTAAAGAGCATTTTTATAGATGAGATTTTGAGATACAAATAATTTTTTAAAAAAATTTATTTGCTTTAAATTTTCGCATTACACCTCATGTGCTATTTAATACATTAATTCCAACTAATGAGCCTATATGTGCCACCCAATGCATGTACCAAAACTATAAAATGTAATATATGTGCCATTCTGTCACAATTTGGTTTGTGTTTCATGCCTTTACATGCTACATGACATGTGCCTATTCAAACAACTTTGTGCCAATACGTACCATTACCTTGACTACTTTTCTTATAGGTAGATTTTGTAGGTTATATGGAACTATATGTTTGTGCCAATTGAACTGTAAATGGTTTGGGTTTTGCAGTAGCTTACTAGTCAAATTGGCACAGGTTTTGGCATAGATAATAAACATAAATTCATTTACCACTATGATAAAGATGCAGATTAATTATTAAAACATAAGTTTATATAAGCAATCAATATAAGATAACTACGAAGAAGTCACACCGACGCAAAGTACTTACCTACAGCTGCACCTGCGGTCTTCCTGACCAGCTACACTCTAGCCCTGATGTATGCCCACCAATGGGGCAGGCTCTTCGCAAAATCAGCATTTGGTCTACTATGTGGATCAAATACAGTATTTCTACAAACTATATTCTAACTATACAAATCTAGGTGAGTCTTGACCACTCTAGTAGGTTTAGGTCGCAGATAAAGTAGTCTGAGCTCTTATTCTTGAATGTGATTTATATGTATTTGTCACTGTACAATTTGAGTTGTTCAATATGTAACTGCTTATATAAATTACCCAATAAAGACATGAGCAAGGCCTCACCTAAAAAAAAAAAAAAAAAAAAAA
>QKWP01001134.1:0-10417 GCA_003550325.1 Gigaspora rosea | reverse complement strand
AAAAAAAAAAAAAAAAAAAATAACCACGAAGAAGTTTCATTGATAAAATCATAAGATATTGCTCCTTTTTAAAAAAATCTTTTACTAATCTTTTGCTCTTTACAAAACAAGCCAACATGTATATAAAATGCACATGCATATTATTTGAAAATCCTATTTCATATAATATGATATTATATGAGGACTCCAAATAATCTATTGAGTTTATATTTGAGCATCATAGTAAAATTTTTTTTGTTAGCACTTTTATATTGATATATATAAGCTATCACTATGAAAAAATATTTTCAGAAGGGTGTGGCGACTTAGAGAAGTTTGTAAGTTGTCACCCCCAAGTGGCAGGTCTAGGGTTCAAATCCCACTGGCGACGCTTTTAAAAAATAGACCTGTGTTCCAGTAACCATTTCCTGTCGATCGGTTGGGTACATCACCTGTAGTTCTTGGTAACCATCTTGAATGGGAGCTTTTGGGCGAAGTTGTGCCTCATGATACAGATAAATCCAAGGAACCGGGAAACAAAAACCCATTTGGCAAGACCTGAGTAAGGAAGTAGAAAGATCTTTGACAGTGCTACCAAAACTGGAATATTGGACCGGAGCTGAAGAACTGGACATCAATCTCAGTGACAAGGTCTACCAACCTGGCTGCCGGATTAGGTACTGGAGAAAAAGGACCTATGTTATAGAAGTAGGTACGGAGAGAAAAACTATAATGGCACCTAATGCCGAGTAGATCAACCCTTCTGGACCAACTAGATTGGAAGTTTGGGATGTATTGGTAAAAGACCGATAGGAAAGTAATGGTCAGTGCTGGGTTGGATTGAGCCTTACAAGGGTAGAAGTAGGTAATGGTAGCAGTTAGGTATCCTCTGACTACAAGTTGCTTGCCTCGGTGAGTGCATAAGTTACCAAAGTGTAGAGAATACCTGTGTGGGACAGGGACTGCTCTACCAAGTGTACCGCGAGGATAAATTAGTCCTAAGGGGATGTAGTTAGCATCTGGGACTGTCCTCGACTGACTAATATATCAGAGGGCTGTATTGGTGATCACAAGTAGGATTGACATGCGAAGCTTGGACCAGAGGGTTTAAATAGGCAATCCCATAGTTGGGTTATAGATATGGCAACTAGTGTAGAACCTTTGGGCGGACTACTTAAATTAGACAACCAAAAGTTGTACGTGTGGCTAGTTGTACTCTTATTCATTGTAACAATTGTGGGGTGCCCAAAGAGGCGTCCTTGATCCACAGGCTTGATTAAATAAACTCTCACCCAGAGCGGGAACTTTGACATAAAAAAAAA
Organism: Gigaspora rosea; assembly: GCA_003550325.1. Classification (NCBI taxonomy): domain Eukaryota; kingdom Fungi; phylum Glomeromycota; class Glomeromycetes; order Diversisporales; family Gigasporaceae; genus Gigaspora; species Gigaspora rosea. The sequence goes on along the minus strand of QKWP01001134.1, from coordinate 9,116 downwards.
TATTATTTTCAGAAAAACATGGAAGCTAAATACAGAAACATACATAAAAATATATAAAAAATACGTAAAATGTGCACTTTCCATGTTTTTGAACAGAAAAACATACTATATTTTTTGTATTTTTTAAACACAGAATGGACTTTTTTGTATTTCAAAATACAGTATATTTCCTGTTCAAAAACACAAAAAGTGTACATTTTACATATTTTTTACATATTTTTACATATGTTTCTGTGTTCAGCTTCTATGTTATTCTGAAAATTTTTTTCATAGAGTATATTTTAAACATCAATTAGAACTTTTATTCTACTTTAAAAAAAAACAGATTTAAGATTCTCTAAAAAAAATAAAAATAAAATTTAAAAAATTTCTTATACCCATTTGATTCATAATCTGGCATAAATTATTAAAAATAGTAAAAAATATAAAAAAACTTTAAAAAAAACTATTTTTACTATTTTATCACAATTTTTGCATTTTTCAGATTTTTGTATTTTTTAATTTTTGTATTTATTACTTGCTAGGTCACTATTATGGCCAATTTTTCATTAGCACATTTCAAATATAAGATTTATAAAAATTACCCTATTAGCATTCTTTTAAATATACCTTTTTTGCTATTTAGCCATTTTCAAATATAACCTTTTTAAAAAAAGGGCCTCTATTAGCAATTTTTTAAATATGACCTCATATAGATTATTCAGGGTTCTATTACATACCACCCTTTGCATAATGTCCATGTCATTTTTTTTGTACAATTCCATAAAATATTCTTGTGCTTACTACAAGATCCATGCTATTTTAAGCATTCCTATTACCAACCTGTACCACTTTTCTTATAGGGTAACTATCTATTTTGATGTTTTGGCAAGCTTTATAAATTGTAAAAAATTCACCTTTTCCAATTGCTTCAATGTTTTTAAATTTATTATAAAGGTTTAATAACAAATTAAATAAATTTTTGATTTCATCTTTCTTTTCAATGTTTTCTAGTTCAACAAATTTAAGATAATAATAGTTTTATTCCAAATGCATGTTAAAAACAACATCTGTGATTATATATTCTATTAGCATTTTCTAATTCAGCAAATTTTTGATAATAAATAAATGCTTCATTCTTATCTTTTAAACCAAATTCTATGTTAATAACAAAACAGAAATTGAATACTGTATTTTCATGTAATAATGCACATCTGTGCATTATTTCAAGTACCTGTGTGTTATTTCAAGGTGCACATATATGATATTTTGAATCAATAGTGCCAATATTTAATAGACATGTGTGCTATTTTGAACCAATTTCTTGCAAAGAGATAGTACATCACATGATCAAAAAGAAAGAGCAACTTCACAATCATTCTGCTATACACATATTATCATCACAAGCATCTTGACCCATGAGTGAGATTACAGAACAGTAGGAGTGCAGGCATGGGAAGATCAAGCAAAAGGAGGTAATACATTATTGGTATTATTAGGAAACAGGTAAAGGTTAGCCTACCTGTAATAACGATAACTATTTTGAGTTCAAAAGTTTGAAGTTGATCTAGCAGAAGTTTTTTTCTCTTATAAATTTGCACCTTTAAATAAGTTTATTAATAGATCAATAGATATATATTTATTAATCTATTGATATATTGGTCTATTGATAGCAATGGACAAATTTGATAACTTTGTATAGGGGTATGTTATTTTGAGATGCACATATGTGTTATTTTGAGTCAAATAGGTGATTTTTAAAAAAATGCCAATTTCGAAATAACACACATGTGCATTATTATATGAAAATACTATAATCTATCAGCAAATTCTTATAATAAATAGATGACTTATTTTTATCATTTTCAACACCAACTCCATGTTTATAACAGTAACAATAATTAACAATTCATTACCATTTTCTAAGCCTATAGGATTTTTTAGTTAATGCATAATTTATTTTTATTCTTTTTAGCTCCAATTCTATATTAATAGAAATATCAAACATTAAATGTTTTTTTGTTATATCCCATCTTTGCAGATTTTTAATAATAAATAAATGACCTGTTTTTATTCTTTTTGATACTATTTCAATGCTATAACAATAGCTAATAATAAATACCTATCAGCATTCCTAACTTTGTATATTTTTGATAATAAATAAATACTCCTTTTTAATCTTTCCAACTCCAATTTATAATTACAACAATAGCTGATATTAATAATCCATTTGCAATTCTTAAACTTGCAGATTGATGATAACAAATAAATGTTTAATTTTTATTCTTTTTAACTCCAATTTTATGTTGATATAAATAACAGAGATTAACTAATTTGTCTGTATTTTTCTATTCAACATATTGTTGGAACAAATAAATTTCTTGTGTTTATCTTTTTTAACTCCAATTCTATTTTGTAACAATATACAATTTTATATATCCTATTAGCATATATTTTGATATAAATTAATTCCTTTTGTTTATTCCTTTCAACTTCAATTCATTAACTGTTAAGATAAAAATTTTTAATATTATATATTTCTTGAATATTACCCATTTTTGCAGATTTTTGATAATAATCAAAAGCCTTATGTTCATAGAACTTCTTTATTATATATCAATATCCAATATTATATGCTTCATTAGCACACCTATCTTTGCAGATTTTTGTTAATAAATATCATGACTGATGCTGAAGTTGGCTGATGCTAAAGTTCATATGATGATCTACAGAAATTAGCCAATAATAAATCATGATTTAGTGAATCAAAACAATATCAACTTCAAAAAAATCTTGAAAAAATCAAAAATTCATATAAGAAACTACTCATCATGCATTAACTAAAAGTTTTCCTTGAATGATTTTACTATACAACATGCTAACTTCTAGTTCTAACCCTAATCCTAACCCTAATATAAATAAATTTTAAATAATTTTATATGTAGCTGTTGATGATCCTGCAACTATTAAACTAATATGTTATATAAACTTCAGCATTAGCCAACTTTAGCTTCAGCCATGACAATAAATAAAAGCTTATGTACATCCCTTTAACCCAATACTATAAAGATAACAATATCTATTCATATATATTATAATTTCTAACAATTGCATCTTTATTTCTAATTATTTTGATTATAATTGCCACAACTGATATTGTTCCAGAACTATTCAAATAAGCTTATCTCACAACTTGGTGTAGTAGTCTTCTAATCTTTATATTCATTATTGCTAATATTCTTACCTTTTATCTACAATATTTGAATACTATTCAAATATATTTATTTTATGAACTGTTAATCAAATTGATTGGCAAGATTAATGATAATATATCTAGGATTTTATATCATAGCTTAATTTAGAAAATAATCTAACTCAAATAATAAATACAATAGTGTTCACCTAATTCTATACCAATTACAATAATAAAAGCAAGTATTTTATTATTTACTCAATTGATTTTTACTAAAAAAAAGCCAAAATATTATTATTTACATATTCAAACATATAAACTAATTGGATTTAAATTATTATAATATAATCTAATTATATAATATTTTGATTTTTAAAATTAATTATATATTTTTTATATATAATTATTTTCTTGCTTTGGTATACTATTATGTAATACTAGTAATTATAGTTAATAAAAAATTTATAGGCTTAGTTGAGTAAATGTTCTAAATATGACTTAGTTGACTAAGTCATCTAAAATGAATATTGCTATAATATTCATTTATTTTTCTACACACTGCATATAATATAAATTTATTGAGATATAATACCTTTTAAATTCTTTCTTAACTGTATTTTGGTATACAGCGGCCTATCATATTATTGTGGACACTTTTAAAAAATTTATACAGAGTAAATATTTAAGATATTGAACTAAAAATTAAATTATAATGTTACAGTAGAGAGGCCTTCTTTACTCCTTACTATAACAACAACACGGCTACAGGGATCCTTTATCGGTTTATAGTGGTGTCCAAGAGGTAGGTATAATTCCTTAGTCTGTAAGAAATTATACTCTTCTCTAAGGGCAGTTCGGTATAGTATTCAATGAGGAATTATCAATTTTACTATTACTTGATAATAAACTTGGTGTTATTAAGATGGATAGTTTCTTTATTAATAATCTAAGATAGAGCTATCCTTAGGTTTCTGTTCCTAAGAAATCCTGGTACAAGATGTATAATAAATATAAAGAGAAGTGGGGTGTCTTGGTCTAGTTTGACTAAGGGAAATTCTGTGTCTTTAAATACATTTTAGAATAAGCGTTATAAGCGTTGATTTACAATGATAAACACTATAATCTACAAGAGCAACATAAGCGTTATAAATGGTATAAGCGTTATAAGCAGTATAAGCATTATAAGCGGTATAAGCGCTATAAGCGTTATAAGTGTTATAATCGTTATAAGTGTTATAATCGGTATAAGCGTTATAAGCGACATAAGCATTATAAACGGTATTAAATATTCTAAGTATCTAACTTCTCAAGATAATAATATAATACATTATAATAATAAAATATAATAATAAAAATTAAAATAATAAAATAATAAGATAATATAATAAACTATCATTCTATAACAATAAGTTCTTTAAATCTGTATCTTTTAAATAAAAAAAAGTTTAAAAAATTTTATACTACAGTTTTTAAGATAATTAAGTTTAAGTAAAATTTTAGATTTTTATTTTTTATTTTTTTTCCAAGTCAAGTGCCCACTTTGGAGGAAAGCTTTTTTATTAAAAGATAATCAGATCCCGGATGCCCTACACGGAGGAACATCTAACATTTGTACATTGACGAGAGTACAACTAGCCTCACTTGCAACTTTTGGTTGCCTATTTAAGTAGCCACCCAAAGGTTCTACACTAGCCGTCATACCTGCAACCCACATACTAGCATTGCCTATTTAAACCCTCTGATCCCTGACTCCTGTCAGCCCATCCTGTATCACCGGAACACTGTTTCGGATGCTAACCAGTCCCCCTTAGGACTAGTTGATCCTAGTGGGAAACTTGGTAAAGTGGTCCCTGTCCCACACAGGTATTACCTACACTTCGGTAACATATGCATTTGCCAAAACCAACACTTGCAGTTAGAGGTGGTTATCTAACTGCTATCACTACCTACTTCTGCCTTTGTAGCGTTCACCTGACCCCAGTACTGTTCTATTCTTCTTTCAGTTTTTTTTCTCCAAAAGCTTTCTTTCCCCGGTTGCCTTCCTACTTCCAGTCCGAGGATCCGGAAGGGTTAGTTTGCCCTGGCGAACCCAGGAGCCCCCTCCCCCTAGTACATAATTCTGAAACACATGTCCTTTTTCTCCGGTGCGACCCTAGTGGTCCAGTTTGTAGGGCCCGCCATAAACCCTTTTGTCGTGAGTCCGCTTCCAGTCAGTCACTACCGGTCAGTCCCCGTCCGATTCCTATTAGATACTGTCGAAAGTCCGGCTACCATTTTAGATTTTTATATTTAACTGATTTTCTATATTTTAATATAGTTTTTATAGTAACTAGAATTGCTAAATATAGGGGATATCTAAAGCGGTGGCAATACATATTTCTTAATAATTTTCTCGATTAACTTTAGGGTTAGGGTCATCTTATATTAGGATTAGACTGGGTTTTAAATAGTTATATATAAGCAAAATTGCCTTCCTGATATTTTTACTTAACCTACTAAGGTAGGTTTAGGCTGCCGTTTTTTGTATTTTTTAGGTTTTTCATTTTTTGCTTCACCAGCAATCATCAAAATTCTGTAATTTGATTGGCTGTGATCACGTGAATTTGTCTCTGCTTTAGATGACCCCTAAATATAGAAATGTATAAACTTAAATTTTTTATTAATAAACTAGCATTTTTTTAAATGAAGTTATTTAGCATAACAAATTGCATATATCTTAAAAATTTTAAAATATTTTGTTAGTTACTATATATAGTAATAAAATTACTATATTTGATAATTAATATAATTTTGAATTAATAATTGCATAAAAATAATAACTACTTTAAAATTTTTTAAAATTTTACAAAAATTTGAGATTATATGGGGCCGTTGCAGTAGAAAGGGCCCAAACACCCCTAACAATCAAATTTGAGTTCTTTCAAGATTCAGATTAATCTTTAGGTGGGCTATACTTTTCAATTACAAATGGAAATTGGTTTGTATAATAAAAAATCAAGATATTTTAAAAAAACGTTTTTAAAAAACTTGTATGTCACGCGATTACCCAATATGATCAACCAATCAAATCGCATAATTTTTGATTGACCCGGATTAGTCCAAAAAAATAAACATGATTTTCTCAAAATATATATTTCCGAGTTTCGGCCCTTTCTACTGCAATGGCTCCATATATAATTTGTTATACTGAATAATTTTTGCTTATTTTTAAAATTTAATTAGCTTAAAAACGATTAATTTTTACTATAAAGTTATTATTTTAATTAATTTTGTACAACAATAAAAACTAGTCAAACATAAAAATCTAAAATTTTACTTAAAATTAATTATTTTAAAAACTGTAGTATAAAATTTTTGAACTTTTTTTTTATTTAAAAGATATAATAGATTTAAAGAATTTATAATTTAATTTTTAGCTTAATATTGTTACAGTACCGGAAGCCTTCTTTAATTCCGATAGAGTAACAATCACACAGCTCCTGAGATCCCTTACTTTGGGCGTAAAGCAGTGTGCAAGAGGGAAGTATAGTTTCTTTTATGTCTGTAAGAAACTACACACTTCTCTAAGGCAGTTCGGTATAAAACAACAAGAGATAATACACAGTTTATTAATTTAACAAGAGGGCTATTCCAAGGTATCTGTTCCTTAGAAATCCCAAGAGTTTATTAATAATAAGAGAGGAGGATAAATAATATAAAGGTAAAGATAAAATACAATGTCTGGATCTGTCTAAAACTAAGGGAAATAAGGTGGGTTTATATATCTATTGAGCTAAGCGTCGCTAAGCGTCGTTAAGCGTCGCTAAGCGTCATTAAGCGTCACTAAGCGTCGTTAAGCGTCGCTAAGCGTCATTAAGCGTCGCTAAGCGTCGTTAAGCGTCGCTAAGCGTCATTGAGTGTCATTGCACATCAATTTCGCATATCACTATTACTAAATACAGTTATTACAAAATTTCCTTATTAAGTTCTAATTTTCAAACTAATTTCTACCAAAATTAAAACCTATTCTATAACATTTCTCTCCCCTTTAAGAACGAACTCCGTGAGTTCTAATTTGGGGAAGGACTTGAGAAAGTTCGGCATCAGTTAACCTCGTAATCATTGTATAAGTAATATAGGTTGTTCGAGAGATATTTTCTAGAGGTCGATTAGAGAAAAGCAATTTCATCCGTCTGGCACACTTCCATGTGTCTCGGGCTCTTCTTTCTCCTTGAGTCTTCTCAATTATTGATTGAATATCTTCATGAGCATCAGGGTACTTGTCTATAAGGTTACCAAGATAATAATAAGCTTCGAGCAGCTTAGTCTGGTCTTGTCTGTTTCTAGTTCGAGTTTTAATTCGTTTGAGAATTTTCTGTAATTTCTCTTGATACGTTATTCCAGTATATGGAGGAATAGAGGTCTGAGTTAGAGGTCCACAAGGTTGGATAATATCTTGTATAATCCTGCTTAATTTCTCAGGTAATGGGGCAGGAGTGACTTCTTCTTGATTAGTAATTGGAACTGTTAACGCTTCTTCTTGTATATCTTCTAGTTCCAAGTTCGGGTTTATTTCTTCTGTGTCATTTACTTCTGGTAAATTAATTTCTAACTGCTCTGTGTCTTCTAGAGTGTTCAGAAAATTATTTGAGTCTGGCTCAAGAAAAGAAGTAATTACATTAGTAAGGTCAATAGTCTGAGTGGTATCATTATTATCACATAACCATACACATTGTGATGTAATCCACAATGCATAATTTTGGGCGGCATTATCTTGTTTCCATGTCTGAAAAAGGTATTGGAGGGCTAACAAGGTTTGAGGTTGCAATATAGGGGTAGTCATTTTTGGGAAAATTCCAAAAGGGGTAGTTGTATAAATACATTTTGAGGTTTTACGAATTAAATTGTGTGTTTCATCCCCTTGTAGATCAAATTTCTTCTAGAAATTTCTAGGGGAATCAATAACAACTACTGGTTCCCAAGTTTGTGGCTCGTGATATTTAGCAAGACGATCACTATTATAGTATTTTTGTAAAATTTTTCCTTCTATTGTCCGTAATTTATAAGCACCATTGTCTAATTTCTCATGGATAAGAAAAGGTCCAAATCTTTTGTCTTCAAATTTGGCTGAGCGAGAGGCTTCTAGTTCCTTTCTTTGTATCCACACTTTATCACCAATTTCAAATGTCTCTGTTCGAATATTGGCATCAAAACGGGCTTTTTGTTTTTGCTGTGATCGTTCGGTATTTTGTCTGGCCTGATTCTGATAGTTTGGTAATTTCTCTATTAAATCATAAGCGCGTTGGAGGATACTTCCTTGTAAGTCTATTTCATTATTACTTTCTACAGATTCTACGGGAAAAAGTGCTTCGATTGGTAAGGTAGCATATCTTCCATATATAAGTTGAAAGGGAGTATATCCTGTGGTAGCATGTCTTTTTGTTCTATATGCTAAGAGAACAGCAGGTATATGCAAATCCCAATCATCATCTCCTTTCACTTTTGCAAGTGATTCACACAATGTTCTATTAAATCTTTCCACCATCCCATTTGTCTGAGGGTGGTAGGGAGAAGAGAATTTGTGCTTGATAAGAAATTTCTCGCAGAGAATTCTAATAGTTTCGCTAATAAAATTGCGACCTTGGTCTGATAAGATAATTTTTGGAGTTCCATGTCTACAGATTATCTCTTCAAAGATAAACTGAGCGAGTGTATTAGCACTAGCATCTGGAACAGCACGAGCTTCTGGCCATCGTGTCAGGTATTCGGTGGCGACAATAATATATCGATTGTTTTGTTTAGTTATAGGCAAAGGGCCTACAAGGTCAATTCCAACACGTTCTAAAGCTCTTCCTATTTGTATAGGGTGTAAAGGTCTTTCCTATGACCATTTTGTCTTCTTTGGCATTCCTCACAAGTCTTCACATATTCTTGTATATCTCTATACATTTGATCCCAATAATAG
>QKWP01001133.1:149543-165545 GCA_003550325.1 Gigaspora rosea | reverse complement strand
AAAAAATATAACCAATATATCAGTACAATATCGTATAAATTATGAAAAAATTTGTAAAATAGCCAATACAATATCTTCTTATGATTTATCTAATTGTGAATTTATCACCAAAATATCAATCTAAATATCTGCCTTGTATCTTCTTTATAATTTCACTAATCTTCATACGGATATATGAGTATTTTTTACTGACTTATAACCGATATGCAACAAATTTTCTTAAATTAGCAGCCTATCGGCCTATTTTGATCCCCTATCAATCTGCATCATATCGGCCTGCAATCTTCATAGACGATTTTTAGATGATATTAGGGTAATATTTTTGATTTCGACCAGTGTTACATTACGTTATAGTCATTTTCAATTACCAGTAATATAAATCACATGGCTATATTAGTTAACCAATAAAATCAACTAAAAACACGTGACAATAAAAATCAAAATTACTAACCAGGCTGTTTGGGCTTTTTTACTAGGCCCAAACCCGGCCCAATTATTTTAATGGGCCTGGCCCAAGCCCGGCCCAAACAATATCAGGCTTAAAATATATGCACATACTTGGCCCAAGCCCAGCCCGGCTCACATATTTCCAGGTTAAGCCCAACCCATTTCCAACCCTATCAAACACCACTCAGATGTCTATTCTTCATCGTTAACTGTACCTAAACCATTTTTATAACAAGTCAAAGACTATACTGGCCATCGGAATTGTTGCTTTTAATAGGCTTCAAATGCCACTCAGATGTCTATTTTTCATTAGCTGTGCCTAAACCATTTTTATACTTTGCTAAAATTGAGCAATAGTGGCAAAATATTCTAGATCTAGTGTATGTTATTAATAATATAGATATAATATAGGTTGCCAAGAAGAAATTTTCATAGCAAATCGCAAATTTAGTTTCTTACTAGCACTAAAGAGGCTTTAACAAGGTTTTTGATGGAGTATAGAAAATAACTGATTTTCATACTCCTTCAAAACTAAATTTGCGATTTGTTATGAAATTTCCTCTTGGTGACTATATTATTAATAATATGCACTATATCTAGAATATTTTGTCGCTATTGCATAAATGAATGATTTTAGCGAAATAGCAAGTCAAAGATTATACTAGCTATCGGCATTGTTGCTTTCAACAGGCTTCAAATACCACTCACACGTCTATTCTTCGTCATTAGCTGTGCCTAAACCATTTTCATAACAGGTCAAAGACTACACTAGCCATCAGAATTGTAGCCTTCAACAAATCCAAGACTACATCACTCATTGTCACCTTCAACAGACTTCTCAAACACCTATTTTTATAATTAGCTATGCTATGCCATATTCATAGCAGAACCCAAGAAAATCAGCATTACAAAATCCAAGACCACACTGTCTATCATCTCCAAACAGTAGCGAAATAGAATGAAAATGAACAAAGAACAGAAAAAAAAAAAAGAACCTAACCTTAAATGTTTTGGGATACAAAACTCAAGACGAAAAGAATGACCGTACAGTACCAAAAATTTATTGTAACCAGGTGTATAAGGTCTCAGACCAATCCTAACTTAAATCGGTCACTGGCGAAATTGTCTTTTTTCTCTTTAGGCACGTACTATACATACATGAAGGTATATAACGATTGCTGAATCATTGTAGTATGATAGTATGCTTCCAATTCAATGGTTTCTTTTTACTTGATTTAATAATCTACTAAATAGATAAATATAAAACATAGTATAATAAATAATTGCATATCGAATGGGTAATTATTTTTGAACCCGGACCAATTTATATATAATTTTATAATATTTTGGTCTGAATTCAAAAATAATTGCCCAAATATATAATTTTGTAGAAAAAGCAAATCACGAAACCATACCAACAAAAGTCTACTACCAAGCCGGAAGCTCATAATGATGGAATCACAATACTGAACTAGCGACGAAACTACGAAACGATACAATAATAAAATGGGAATTCAATACAGAACACATTAAAATAACGGAGCTATCATGCCTAGAGTTGGTACCTGACTGAGATTGCGCTTGACTGAAGTCCGCTCCTAAAATTATTGATTTGCACATATTAGCAATTTTAGTGCCTATTTCAAGCACGACAGAGCCGTGAACCACCAAAAAAAAAGAAAAAGAATCGAAAAAGAAACTACCAATAGCAACATAGCACTGACAAGGCCAGAACAACGAAACAGTAGCGCCAGCAACGGTAAAGCCATAAAACCATACAATCGACGAAATGAAACAACTAATTATCAACAGCTATACTGATGAAACCAAAGCTGAAAACACCCAAAGATGACAAAGCTATAAAAACAGCACAAACAATACAGAACAATATATGGCACCACGATGAAATTATAGTGACCAAAGACGATCAAAAAACACCAGTAACGACGATCTAAAAGCACCAGTAACAGCGAAACTGACGACCGAAAGGCGCCAACGGCGACTGAAAAGCACCAGCAACAACGGCACCTACGACATCATTAATGTCGACATATTATCAGTGGCAATAAGAATAAGTATGCATAACCAAAATCGATTTAAAAAAAAATTGATACTTATATATATTAACCTGTATAACTTAATTACAGGTGATAATGTGAATTCTAGTTAGTATCATTCTTAAATTAATACGTATATCGATTAACTTTTTTTTTTATCTTTTTATTTAATTAAGTTAATTTTTTAAACTATTTTTTTAACTTACTGTATTTATGTTCACTTTTTTTTATCCACTATTCTTTTCTTCATTCTTTCATTTTATTTTTTTCTTCTTTGTCCGTTGGTTTTCTTTTTTTCTTTTATCTTTGTCATTTGTGTATTCTTTCTTTGTATTCCAGTATATAGATAGGTGTCTTTACAGGCGGATAAGTAAATGGTTAGGTCTATAGGCAGTGGATAGTTAGGTCTCTATCTGTCTTTACAATTGGGTGGGTGAATAGGATAGGGGATCCGATTAACTCACCGATAATTATTTTATTAGACACCACCGACAAGTTCATTTTACTGACAGTTTATTTCACCAAAGCCTATTTTACAGACAAATAATTCTGGTCAATGACTTTAGAGTCAGGCTAGAATTAAAGTTAGTATGAAATGAGCTTCGGTGAAGTAGACTGTCAGTAAAATGAACTCGTCGGTGAAATATGGTGTCTATAAAGTGATTGTCGGTGAAATAATATGGATTCGTCGAAGGTTGCTATAAAATCTATTGCAATGTATTTGTTAAAAGTTAAGTTAGTTTGATTGGAATTATTGAAATTTCTATTATGAGTTATAGTAAAAACTTTGCTACTGATCTTGCTATTCCAGCAATCATGATTTTTAACATCTTACAATTAGAATTATTGTGATTCCTGTTATGAATTGCTATAAAAAAGTCTGTTACAAAACTTACTCAACACTCTGGTAATATCAGTCTATGTTGGAATTATTGTGATTTCTGTTGAGAAAGCTTATTACCTCATATTACCTCATTCGTTGCCTAAATTTGCTCTCTAAGCAAAGTCTTTAGGGATACTGATCTATACTGATCTTTTTTCACTAAAGACATACGAAGAGGTAAAAAATACTTTAAAATGTTTTTTAAAAAAAATTATTGTGTGAAACCACAAGTTGCCAATTGACAATGTGGTTTTTCATAGTAATGGCTACTTTAAAAATTTTTATTTATGTTGTGTAACTCAGTGATCTTCAAGCCAATCAAATCGAATGTTCGCCATGCTGGACTAAGATAGTGAACTAAGATAGTATACTATAATAACGGACTATGACAAGTTATCATATGAATTGTAGTAAAAATACCTTCTTTTTGAGAACGGATAAAAGTTTTTCTACTAAAACTAATACTATAGATTTGATTGGTTCAATAAAATTTGTACTATATTTATATGATATTTTTCCTAATATTAAAATTTGACTAATATAACACTATTCCCTCCTTTGAAAATTTTGCTCCGCAAAATTAAGAAAATAGTTAAAAAAATTTATATAATAATTTAATAAATATAAAATAAATAAAATAGAAGAAAAGATATTAAGAAATTTAATTCATTAATTGTTTGAATTGTTCGGGTGATAACTTTTCTATATCTGTTACATATATTTCTAAGAAATTATATAAATTAATAAAACTGTATTTTTGAAATAGAGCATATATTCTTTTTGCTTGTTTCTCAAGTCGGTTGGCCTTTGTTCTTTTAAATTTTTCTCTAAGTGTTCATTTAAAGTTTTTGATGATTTAATATTTGATTCTGATTTTCTTCAAAAAGTCTTCCGAAATAATAAACTGCTTCAAGGCGATCTACTCTTGTTAACTTATTTCTGCCAATACCTTGGATTTTACTTATAATTTTTCAAAGAAGCATTTTTGGATCAGTAGTTGAAAATGGTGAGACAAGTACATAATTTTGATTTGAATTATGACTCAAGTTTCTTTTTATCTTCACTACTATTGTATCGTTTTCTTCTTCATTTGATTCAACTTCTTTGTTATTAGAATGGTTATTTTCTTGAATAGGTTTATTTTGATTATAAGTTTCTGTTAGGGGAGTAACAAAAATCAGGTGATTTTTTAGGGGAGGAGGGGGGTAAAAAAAGTTGAAATTATATATAAGAACCTGACTATTTATATATTGAGGAAGAGGGAGGGGGTAGGCCTCTGATAAAAAATAATCAGGTGATTAATAACACTGCCCTTATGCTTTCTATTTGTCCAATATTGAAATAAATTGACAAATCTATTTTAGTTTCATTAAAAATTGGTAGGGCAAAGTTATTTTTCAAAGAGGTTATTAAGAGGGTTTGCAAAAATTCTTTGATGCTATTTTCGTGTTGTCCTTTATTAATGGCCAATATAATATTTTCTTTTGTTATTTGAAGTTCTAGGTTATCGAAAGACTTTTGTTTCTATTCATCTAAGAACTGATAAATTCCAAAAAAAAAATAAAATCCAAAATTACAAGCATTTTTAGCCTCAATTCCTATAGAATTAGAAAAATTCACAATTTTAAAAAAAAATCCAAAATAAAGAACTTTTATGTGATAGATAAAGGGTTATAAAATATAAAGACGATGGCTTTATATTCAAAAAAAAATAATATCAGTTTAAAAAAAAAATACTCTTTTATATCCAATATTATTCAAATATGAATGGCGAAATTGTAAATAGGGCTCATGTTCCCTAAATATAAAAGAAAAAATAAAATTGATAAAAAAATTAAAGAAAAATAAAAAAACTAAAATATCCATTGATTCAAGCTATTAAATCCAAAATTAATAATACTAAAGAAAAAAATATGTCGACTAAGAATAAAAGAGAATAATAATTCAACCAAATAAATAATCATGAAAATAAAGGTCCTTTATACGATGGATAAAGGATCAAAGAATATAAAGGCGATAGCTTTATATTTTATAGGATAATATCAGTTTATTAAATATAAGATTTTTAAGTACAAATATTTTTATAAAGAAAAAGAATTAAAGGACAAAACCTGCTCTGTCTTGGGGGAAAAGACAGGGTTTATATATCTGTAAAAACTTGGGATTTTCACAATAGCGAACTAAAATAGTGAACTAAGGTAGTGGACTATGATAGTGGACTATGATAGTGGACTATGATAGTGGACTAAGATAGTAAACTATGATAGTGGACTAAGATAGTGGACTAAGATAGTGGACTAAGATAGTGAACTAAGATAGTGAACTACTGTATAATAACGGACTATAACAAGTTATTATATGAATTGTAGTAAAAATACCTTCTTTTTGAGAACGAAGAAAAGTTTTTCTACTAAAACTAATACTATAGATTTGATTGGTTCAATAAAATTTGTACTAAATTTATATAACATTTTTCCTAATATTAAAATTTGACTAATATAACAATATATATAAATTTTAACTATTACCAAAATACAATCCACTTGTCCTTGAAATGAACTTTTGTTCTTTTACATCAACAAATTTATATTAGTACAATCTTTTAAAAAATCTTGTAAACTTGCAAAATTTTTTGAAAGATTTTGCATATGCAATATATTTTGAAATATTTTGCAATGTATTTCGAAATATTTCCGGTTTCAAAATATTTCGAAAATGTTTTCAAAAGTGAATTCGAAATATTTTTTGAGAGAACTGGCTGGATTAGTAAATATGTAACCTGGTTATACCAAGAATGCATTGGACTATATTTTTGAAATACTTTAAATATATTGAAATTAATCTACAAATCTGTATTACAAAATTAGATTAAATCTTTTGTTTATAAATTAAATCTTTTGTTCATATTGTTTTTTTATTTCGGGGGTTTTTTTTTATTTTCGGTTTGTTTTTTTTTGTTCACTTTTTTTGCTTTTATTTTGATTTTCTTTTTTTATTTACTTTTTGGCACTTTGTACATGTCAACTCAGGCTTCTGACACTTTGCAAAAACATAAACTGATTTTTCCAGATTTCTAAATTTTCAAAAATGCTTTTTAAGAAAAATAATTCAGTTAGACACAAGTTTTTGCAAGTTGTTGCAAGATTTACTTCATTTATTTTTTTATTTCATGTTTTTTGGTTTGTTTTTTTTGTTTTATTTTTAAATTTTTTTTTATTAATTTATTTTATTTTAGCACTTTGCAAGAACAGAATTTTTACTTTTTGGCACATTGCAAAAAAACCTATTCAGACTTTTTTGGTATTTTGCAACTTTTTTGGCATTTTGCAAGAACATTAACCTAGTGTTACAGTACCGGAAGCCTTCTTAATTTCTGATAAAGTAACAATCACACGACTCCTGAGATCCTTTTTCTATGGGCGTGAAGCGGTGTGCAAGAGGAAAGTATAGTTTCTTTTGTATTTGTAAGAAACTATACACTTTTTTATAGCAGTTTAATATAAAACAACAAGAGATAATAGACGGTTTATTAATTTAACAAGAGGGCTATTCCAAGGTGTCTGTTTCTTAGAAATTTCAAGAGTTTATTAATAATAGTAAAGAGGATAAGTAATTATAAAGATAAGTATAAAATACAATATCTGGATCTGTTTTAAACTAAGGGAAATAAGGCAGTTTATATATCTATTGAGCTAAGTGTCACTAAGTGTCATTAAATGTCATTAAGCATTGCTAAGTGTTATTAAGCATCATTAAGCATCGCTAAGTGTTATTAAGCATCGCTAAGCGTCATTAAATGTCACTAATTATCATTTAGTGTCGCTACTCATCAATCTTGTATATTACAATTACTAAATACAGCTATTACAAAATTTCCTTATTAATTTCTAATTTTTCAACTAATTTTTACCAAAATTAACAAAACTATTCTATAACACTAGCTTTTGCAATTTCTGAATTTGCAAGAACGTGAACTCTTACTTCAGAAAAATGAAAATTTGGAGCTTTGTTATTTTTTTTTATTAGTTTGTTTATATTTTTTGTTTTTTTTGTTTTTTTTTATTTATTTTTTTAATTTTTATTTTATTTTATTTATTTGACTTCTTTGACACTTTGCAACTTTTTTGGCACTTTACAAAGAACACTAGCTTTAACTTCTCTGGCATCTTGCAAGAACATACTAGATTTTTTCAGCAATTTGCAAGAACACCAAAACTTCTAAAAAATGTTTTTTTTATTATTTTCACTTCTTTACTATTTTTAGAAAGTATTTAAAAAAAAAAGCAAAATGAAGGTTATAGCCAAAACAATAAAAATAGCCAAAGCGAAGATAATAGAAAACAAAAAAGTAAAAATAATATCTAACTATGAAGTGAGCGAAAATAAGTGTCTAGTGCTAGTTTTTTGTATTTAGTAATAGATTAGATACGACAAAGTGCTAAAGTGGTTAAAATAATATATAATAGAAAATTTTTTAATTTATACCAGGCGTATATACACACATACTAATTTATTGATTTACGAATTTGTAGAATATATAAAATATAAACGAAAAATTAGTATAGCTTAAGGTTAGGGTGAAGGTAGCTTTTAGGATTAGAGAAGGTTATAGTTTATACTAAAATTTTGCAAGGAGTATTTTTTGTTAGAACCTCAAAAGCTCAGAATTTTGAGATATCAATATATGTGTGTACATACACCTGGTGTACAAATAGCAATCGTCTATATAATAATATAAAAATAATAATTATTAAAATATAATATATACATATTTTTCAACAACTCTTTCTGACGATCCCTCAAACCAACAAACACCGAACGACCTGCAACAAAAGTGTTTAGTTAATACAGGAATAGCACACAAAACTTCTCTGATAGCAACTAGGAGTAATAGTCGCAAGCTTGATGAGTCTTCGGATTATTTGGAAAACTGAAATAGAGCTGAAAAAGAATTCCCTTTGGTTTGTGGCTTTCTAGTAGAAGTCTGCAGAACTATCGAACAAGTAGTTGGTGAACACCGGAAGTTTATGTCAGGAACTTGTAGAAGCATTTGCGGAAGCAAGCTCTTGGTCTCCTATATTATTCTATACTTTGCAAACTTTCACACTCTCTTTACGTTGGTCTCTCAGCTCTTACACGGTTTTTTACAAAATTTTTACCAAAAAGTAGGAATTCGGCATACCCCCTTCAAAAGATCGACATTGTTTACATCCTGAAACGGAAATGCAAGTCACGAAAAGTCACGAGAGATACATGCTACGCATCAAGCCGAGATGTGTCACGTGTATAGCAATGGTTGACGGACATCTTTGAATGGGTCTTTTAGAAAAGTTTTGACTAGTTTATCTTGACCTTTAAGTATAGTTTTTTCCATTAGGTTTTTAACTGTAAATACAGTACTGAGATCTTAGTTAGTACTGTATAATATTTACGAGCATAGTATAGGCTTTATTTATACTACTATCTAGATTTGTTTTCTTTTTTTTCTTTTTTGTTTTTTCTTTTTGTCGTCTTCTTTTCTTTTCTTTTGTTTTTTCTTTTTCCCTTTTTACTTCCTTTTATGTTCGTTTTCTATTGTGTCTGTTTTTACTTTCTCCCTTTTTCATGTTCTTTGTGAAGAAGGAAAAATTTAAAGGAAGAAAAAAAACGGTCTTGATATGGCATACAACGCCGGTCGGTGATAGTTGGGTGTACATTGTACCAAAGTTTGAGCAAGTTTAGGCTCCGACTTGAGACAAAAGGTTGTTATGGCGGATCGATTTGGGTACTAAATACTTGGATAGTTTCTTTTGTATAGAGCTCCGTAAGTAATCATTGGCAATGATTAACTTTTAACTCATTAATAAAAAGAAGCAAGATCGCTGAATTTAAAAAAAATATATATATATAATATATAATCACACTCTTTCCGATGATCCCTTAAACCAACAATCACTGAATGGACCTGCAACTAAGTATTTAGTTAGTATAAAAAATAATATACAAAACTTCTCTTGTAGCAACTAGGACTAGTAGTCGTAAGCTTGATGAGTCTTCGGATTATTTGGAGAACTGAAATAGAGTTGAAAAAGAACTTCATTTGGGTTTTCAGCTCTTCGGTGGAAGTCTACAGAACTATCGAACAAGTAGTTGGTAAATACCAGAAGTATATGTCAAGAACTTGTGGAAGCACTAGTGGATGCAAGTTCCTGGTTTTCTATACTATTCTATACTTTGCAAACTTTTACTTTCTTTCTACGTTGGTTTCCTAGCCTCCTATATGGTTTTTCGCAAAATTTTTACCAAAAAGTGGGAATTTCGGCGTACCCCCTCCAAAAGATCGACATTGTTTACCCATCCCAAAATAGAAATTCAAGTCACGAGAAGTCATGAGAGATCACAACACAGCTGCTGACGTGTTCACATGTATAGTAATAATTGACGGACGTCTGAAGAGGGTCTTCTAGAAAAGTTTTGATTGGCGTATCTCGACCTCTTAGTATAGTTTTTTTCCTTATGGTTTTCACTTAGATACAGTAACAAGATCTTAGTTAACACTGTATAATTTTTACAAGCATAGTATAGGCTTCGATTATGCTATTATCTAGATTTTTTTTTACTTTTTCTTTTGTTTTTTTTCTTTTTGTCGTTTTCTTTTCTTTTTTTTGTTTTTTGTTTTTTCTTTTATATCTCCCTTTTATAGTCGTTTTTTATTTTGTCTATTTTTACTTCCCCTCTTTTTCATGTCCTTTGTGAAGAAGGAAAAATTTAAAGGAAGGAAAAGAAAAATGATCCTGATATGGCATACAACGCCAGTGTCAGTGATAGTTGGGCGTATATTGTACAAAAGTTCGAGCAAGTTCGGGCTCTGACTTGAGATAAAAGGTTGTTATGGCAGATCATTTTGGGTACTTAGTACTTGGAGAGTTTCTTTTGATAGAGTTAAATTAGTAATTAGTGGTAGCATTGTATTACCTTTCTTATAATAAAAAGAAGCAGGATCATTGAATCATAAAAAAAAATATATATAATATATAATAAAATATGTAATATTGATTAAAAATATTTAAAATGCAATATATATAATGTATAATAATAATAATAAATATAAAATTTGATAATTTTAAAAAATTTTGAAAATATGTAAAATATTGCGAAATATTGTAAAAAACTACAAATTTATACAATAATATTATTTCTTGTAATCCCTGAAATGAATAGGGGGCATCCATAAATAACGTTATGTACCCCCTCATAGTAGCGCTGGACCCTCCCTCTACTATATAAAAAAATTTTTCAAAATTCGTATGTTTATATATAAAATTTTACAAAAACTTGAATATATTATGACCCAGTGATCCAATTTGGATGATTTTGGTACCATTCGATTCGTCTCAATGAGACGAATCCAATGGTACCAAAATCATTTCATTTGGATTAGGGGCGTGCCATTTATCACGTAATATTTTTTACTTAATAGCCACCCCCATCCATGTATGGTGTGATCACCCTAATCTCAATTCTGATTGGTTAATATAACGACTAATATTTATAATATATTATATAAATATATGTAATATTAAATAACTTTTGGTATACTGGTCCGTTTTGGATGATTTTACTACCAAAATGTTCGTCTCAATGAGACGATTCTAACAAGCCTGAAATCATTAAAATCCAATCACAGGGTCATAATATCGCTAAGGTTTTGCATTATTGGATATATATATATTAAAATTTATATATAATAATACAAACCCTTANAAATTATTAAAATCCAATCACAGGGTCATAAGATCGCTAAGGTTTTGCATTATTGGATATATATATATTAAAATTTATATATAATAATACAAACCCTTAACGATCTTGTGACTCTGTGATTGGATTTTAATGATTTTGGGCTTGTTAGAATCGTCTTATTGAGACGAACATTTTGGTAGTAAAATTATCCAAAACGGACTAGTAGAAAAAAAGTTACTTAATATTAAATAATATATATATTGTATATATTATATATAAATTATATACCGTATATAATTTAATATATATATTATATATATTATATATAGACGTGATCACCACCCTGACCCATGTATCCATGGTATAAATCACGTGATAAATGGCACGCCCCTTACTAGATCACGTTTTATTGACGAAATACTATTGATTTTGTAATTTTATAAGAAAACATAATAACCAATAGTATTTCGTTAATAAAACGTGATCCAGTGATCAAATCAAATGAAATTGGTATCATTCGAATCCTCTCCTCGAGACGATTCGAATGGAACCAAAATTATCCAATTTGGACTCCTGTATCAAGTTTTAGACAAATTTTAATAAAAAAATTGCGTTATGTTTTGGGGGACCCCCCTACATAGTGGAAAATTGTTATATTTTGGGGACCCCCCAAGGATAACGTTATTTATGGATGCCCCATAACTAGATAGAAATTTGCATTGTTTTATTTGGCCTATTTCACAATATTTTGCAATATATTTTGCAATATTTCACAATATATTTTAAAATATTTCGAAAAAAATACATATCGAAATCTTTCGAAAAATTGCAGTTTTTTCAAAAGATTTTGCATCAATTGCAATTCTTTTGAAAGATTTTGGCATGCGATTTCTTTCAAAAGATTTTATATATTTATTTTGCTGATGTTAAAGAAAAAATTCATTGATAACAATAATTATTATCTCTCTTTTATTATTACAAAAAAAAACTATTTGATTAATTAATTGTTTTTTAATTAAAAATTAACAGATTAGTGCTATATTAATTAAAACATTGAATTTTAATACTATATTAACATTGGTATTAATTGTGTTATACAAAACAGAACTCTTTTTAATGATCACTTGTACCAAACTTTTCCAAAAGGCTGATCTACAAAAACTACATATTTAATATATAAAATAGTAAATTGACTCTACTAAATAGCAACTAGAACTTAAGACTATCTATTAAAGAACTAAACTATCACAAGAAAAAAGGATCTAGAATATTTCTGGACAGACTTAATAAATAGTTCTCCCAGTTGTGACTTTAGTACTATTAAACAAAAAAGTAGTAGGTTTAGACACTAGTGTTTAGTTTTGAGATATGTTATTATGTGTAGTGTAACTTCTACAAGTTCTTTTACATTTGGTATCTTTTTTTACTTTCTCCTTTCACTCTATTGGATTTTTTAAAAAATTTTGTCAAAAAGTAGAAATTCTAGTTTACCTCCTTCAAAAAATTAGTAGTGTTTACTTTTTACAAATTGGAAATACGACCCAGATTAGAACTAGTATCGTTATAAGTAAATTTGGTCGCTATGTACAAATAAACAATAAATGATGTGGTTGGATCTGAAATGGCACATGAAAAATTCTTATCTTTTTTTTTTTATTCTTAGTCTTAACAGTTTTTCTCATTTTTTTACTATATACATAATACTTTAATAGATTTAATCTATGCAGTATTATATAATTTTTATTGTCTCATACAAACATAGTAGCACTTTTATTTTTTATTTATTTTGCTTTTTCTTTGTGTTTTATTTTTTGTTTTGATTCTTTTAGTTGTTTTATTGGTTTGTTTTTGGTTTTTGGTTTAGGGTTTGTTGTTTGTCACCTATTTAATCTTTTTTTTTTTTTATTCTTTATTATAAGTAGCTCAAAGAAGAAGTTTTTAAAAAAAATAGTTTATGAAGTAGGTAGCCAGATACCAGTTATACACTATCTGATATGTTAGAAAATACTGATATATTGTTAGTGCTTACAAAAATCAGTGCAGTAACTAAACTTGAGTACTTATTTAAAGTAGTTAGGTTTTGTATTGTTCATTACTATTAAAATATATATTATATAGTCTCTATATAATTTTTTAATAAAGTTCAAACCAGTTATGATAGAGTAAAAAAAAAAAAATAATTGTGTTATAGTGAGAACTGCTTTGCCCTTAGGGTGTTGACAGATATTATGTAATATTTTAGGGGGGAAAGAGGTCTCTAAAATCTTATGTTAAATATAGAAGTTCATAATAGCCAATTAAATTTCTCTTATACAGGGAGGAGGGAGATAAGGGTATAGTAAAATTATTTACATAATATATGTCATCACCCTTACTGTTCACAAGATACAAGGCTTGATACTCTTTAAAATTTTCCTTTTACTAAACAAAAATATAATCTTTTGACCAAATATATATTATTCTAAGCAGATGCCTACTTGGAGCAATATAAAAATATTCTACTTTGACAGATCAGTTTTTAATACCAATTAAAATATAATTAAAGAATACTGAAGATTAGAAAATGTTGCTATAGCAAACTTTACTCAATTTCTTGAATATATTTTCTAAACAAATTTAACAAAAAAAAACTATGTACAAATTACTTTAAAATACAAAAATACAAATATTATTACAATTAAAAATATTAAAAATCAGATGATTTTTTTAAAAAAAAAGAATAAAAAAAAGTTAAAATTATATATAAGAAACCTAACCAAATATATATTAAAAAAGAAAAATAAGGATAGACCTTTAATAAAAAATAATTAGATAATTAATAACATGTCCCTAACCACTTAATTTATAAGATTTTCAAATTATCTTCATAAAGACAAAATAAATATAACAACTAACAAATCAAACTAGAACATTATAATTCTATATTAATGTAACTTGACTATACATACTATATAAAAAGCAATTAAAAAATTAGAAAAAAAATTAGTAAAAAAATAATATTACTATTTTGTACCATAAGTATTTAACACTATATAGATTTTGTATTAGCTTATATTAATTATTTGACCAAACTGCAGATTAGATTTCAAGATCAGGTATAACATAACACAATTATAAAATTTTAAAATAACTATTTAGTTTGTATAAAAACCATCTTTAGTATACTAATAAAAAATTTTTCTTGAATAATTTTACTATATAATTATTTAACTTTTAGCCCTAACTCTAACTTTAACTCTAACAATAATAAACTTAAAAAAATTTGCAGTTCAGCCACGTGATTGATATAACCTAGCACAGAATCCATACATATTTTTAAAAATACTTTTAGTAAATAAGATCAGGTACTCTAAGTAAAAATATTTAAAACTCCAAAACCCTTATAAAAACTAAAATTAGAACCTTATATCTAATATATATTATAAAAAAAAAATCCTAAAACTGTATTCTAATCTTAAAATTTAGCAATACCATTAATACTATAGGTACATTTTATATTATTTGAAAAAAACAAATTGTTTTTAATAAATTGCTTTTAATTTTTAAATTAAAATATATTAACAATATATACTATATAACTTAGTACACAGTACTTAACCAATTTTAATAAATTTTTTTTTATTTTAAATTTAAAAATTTTTAGTCCAAAGCAAAGCAAAGAACTTTTTATTTTTACAAAAGGGTTTGATCAGCAAATGTTTGTTTGTTTGACCGCATCATGTGATATATAACCAATTATATTCAACTAATTGACAAAAACAATAACAGATATATGGGGTCTTTGCTAGGAAAACCAGTTAGAGACTATTTAGATTTTGATAATAAAATTTGAAATTGCTAGCTATCTATTAATCAATTTGAATAACCCTTTTTTTTTATTTTATAAAGCTATTTAAACTTTATAAAATAAAAAAAAGTTTATTCAAATTGGATAATAGATAGCTAGCAATTTCAAATTTTATTATCAAAATCTAAATAGTCTCTAACTGTGGTTTTCCTAGCAAAGACCCCATATAATTAACTTATATTTCTATATTGATATTAAATATAATATAGTATATATATTAATTCATGATCTGCCTAAGAATCAGTGAAAAAATATAGTAAACATTGGAGATATGTTTACTATATATTTTTTGCCTTTTTTGAAATTTGGAGTTTTTTAAAAAACAAAATGATTTTCTTTTAAGTAAACATTTCTTTTACATTAAGTAAGGGGGCTTCCAGAAATTACGTAATATTTTGTTACTAATAAATTTCAAAATTTTATCACACCCACCCACACCTGATACTCTATTAGCCAATCAACTTTTATATTTTTTAAAATTTATTTATATATTTTAATTTATAAAATTGATAATAACTATTGTTATACTGAACCAATTTAGATGATTTAACTACCAAAATGTTCATCTCGCTGAGACGATTCTAACAAGCCCAAAATCGCTAAAATCTAATTACAGGGTCCCAAGATCATTCAACTTTTGTGTAATTTTAATAGTGATTTTTTAGAATCACTAAGTAAATTTCTTTAATATTGAATAACTTTTGATCCACTGGCCCGTTTTGGATGATTTAACTACCAAAATGCTCGTCTCAGTGAGACGATTCTAACAAGCCCAAAATCGCTTAATTCTAATTACAGGATTCCAAGATCGATAAAGATTTATATTATTAGACAAACAATACAAATCTTTATCGATTTTGGAATCCTGTAATTAGAATTTAGTGATTTTGGTCTTGTTAGAATCGTCTCACTGAGACGAGCATTTTGGTAGTTAAATCATCCAAAACGGGCCAGTGGATCAAAAGTTATTCAATATTAAAGAAATTTACTTAGTGATTCTAAAAAATCACTATTAAAATTACACAAAAGTTGAATGATCTTGGGAC
>QKWP01001133.1:94725-131572 GCA_003550325.1 Gigaspora rosea | reverse complement strand
TTTCTTCGTATAGATTTATGTCTTCGGCTTTGGTGAATACTATATATTGTGCCGATTGTTTTCGATTTCTTGAACACATTAACCAGGCAGGTTTTCGGATTTCTCTTCACCGTTTCTTTGTCTCTGGCTATGGTGAATACTATATATGCCGATTGTTTTCGATTTCTTGAATACATTAACTACCATCCTTCTCTTTCCAGGTTGATTTTCGAATTTCTCTTCGTCGTTTCTTCGTTTTTTCATATAGATTTATGTTTCCGGCTTTGGGTAGCTACTGTATATATTGTGATTGTTAGTGATGATTTGAATATGTTTGCTATGGTTATATTATTTGTTATATGTAATGTCAAACCTGTAATGAATTTTTTTATTAAAATCAATAAAATTTATATAATTCGATCCATATAATTAAAGGTGTATTGTAATGTAATAATTTTGTCGATATTAAGTAGATATCATATAAATATCATATAAATATTATCGAAATATCTGCCAGTTGATATTTTGGTAGAAATTCCGTATATAGGTTGCAGAAATTTGCTGATATGTGCCAGTCCGATAGACCGCAGATACGCGCCAAATTTCTGTGAGCTATCAGCTGGTGCATATCGGATGATTTCTACTGGATTTCAGTGACCTATATGTGACCTATCAGCTAGCAGATAGGTTGCAGAAATTTTATTGTTCGACTAGTGATTTGCACCATGGTAATATATGTTGCACCAATAAAAACCCACTTTTTTTGTAGATTAATAGTTATTTCGCACTGTTAATGTCGTATAATGTTATACAAACCTTGTTTTGGTAATCTAGTAGGCCTGCTAACCTAATTTTATAATGCAGGCCAACTCTAATCCTAATCTCATAATTCGGGCCAACTCTTACCCTAATTTTTTAAGGGCTTAAAAAATTAGGGTAAGGGTTGGCCCGCATTATAAAATTAGGGTTAGAGATGGCCCATATTATAAAATTAAATTAGCAGGCCTACTAAATTAAGTAACCAAAATAAGCCTTGTATAATATTACACAACATTAATAGCGCGAATAACTGTTAATCTACAAAAAAAGGCAAGTTTTTATTGGTGCAACATGAATATAGCTCAAGGTTATACAAAATTGCAAAAATCTGGCCCGCATTATGTTAAGGCCTTAAAAAATTAGGGTAAGGGTTTGCCCGCATTATAAATTTAGGGTTAGGGTTGGCCCGCATTAGGTTAGGTTACCAAAAGAAGATTTGTGTAATGTTATATAACATTAACGGCGCCAATAACTGTTAATCTACAAAAAAAGACGAGTTTTTATTGGTGCAACATATATTATCATGGTGCAAATAGAAAATGTTGACTGATGATCTACTGTTACACAAAATCCATAGTGCAAAAACCATAGTGTAAATAGCAGTACTCTAAAATTTTATATATAATACTTAAACGTAAATATAGATCAAATTATCATAGTAAAAAAAAAAGTTTTATATGTGCTAACGTTTGAAAATTTTGATTTTTCTTATAAAACGTTTTTTTTACTAAAGCAATCTATCTTTATTATACTATATACTTTGATATCACTTATTTATTTTATATTTTACTAGTAAAATTTTCAAATTTTAAAAAATAAAATTTTTTGGCTACAAAATTGTGTGATTTGATTAGCTAAAATCAGGGAGTGCGACGTGTTGTAGGTGCAACAAATTTCTATTCCCTAATAATAATACGACAGGGTAAAACCTAAATTATGAAATAGTGAAACCTGCTATGATCATCACATGGGGTTTTTATATAATAAAAAACATAATAAAACATAGATTTCACTCTTAAACCTGATTTACAAAGTGGATTTCACTATTTTGCAACTCAGTTTTTACCTGTTCTATAATAATAATAATAATAAAAAATACAAAAAAAGATAAAAATAGTGTACCATCAGAAAATTTTTTATATAAATAAATATCGATATATAACAATTAATCGATATATATCGATTAAAAATTAACGATATATATCGATAAACTAGTTATATATCGATATATATTTATAATCGATAAATAGCATAAAAAATATATATTGCTATATATTTATTAATCAATTTCCATCGTATTTATTGAAACCGATATATAGTGATTAATGGATATTAATCGCTATATAGTATCTCATATTACATAACATACCGGATCTGGTTTTTTGATCTTTTTTTTATTTTGATCTGATCCTCGATCTTTTTTTTATTTTGATCTGATCCTCGATCTTTTTTTTTCTTTATACTGTACTTATATTTTTCTTTATAACTTATTTTTATTTCATTTTTTTATTTATTTTTTTTTTCAGTTTATATTTATATTTTTTTTTCATTTTATATTTAATTTTTTTTTTTCGTTTTATTTTATATTTATTTAATTTTTTTTTCGTTTATATTTATTTTTTTTTTGATTTATATTTATTTTATTTTTTTTTGTTTTATATTTATTTTTTTTACTTATGTTTTTTTCGTATATACTGTATTTACTTATCTTTTTTATATATATATATTTTTTTCTTTAAGAATATAAAACCCTAGGACCCCAAACAGATTAGAAGAATCGTGGTGAAGATCTTTCATCTGCCTCACGGAAGTACATTCGTTTTTGAATTATTAACGGCGAGAAAGTAGGTTGCTCGAATCTACATAAAGATAAGTATTTTTTTTCAGTATGTTTTTTTTCTTTTT
Organism: Gigaspora rosea; assembly: GCA_003550325.1. Classification (NCBI taxonomy): domain Eukaryota; kingdom Fungi; phylum Glomeromycota; class Glomeromycetes; order Diversisporales; family Gigasporaceae; genus Gigaspora; species Gigaspora rosea. Next base: position 128,869 of record QKWP01001133.1, on the reverse strand, counting down.
TTTTGTTATCGTTATAACTAATACTTTTGTTGTTTTCTTGCAGTAATTTGGAGGCATTTTGCAATATTTCGAAGTCGTTCTTGCAGTGAAGCGATGCCATTCTTGCGGTGAAACAACGGCGTTCTTGCGGTGAAATGACGATGTTCTTGCGGTGAAATAACGACGTTCTTGCAATGAAGTAACGGTGTTTTTGCGGTAAGGTAACAGCATTCTTACAGCAATTCTTGTGGTGATTCAACCGCCTTTCTTGCAGTAAAATGATGGCATTCTTGTAGTAATTCAACGTTGTGGTAAGTAAAGTGATGACTTTTTTGTGGTAGCTTAACGGCATTTTTGAAGTGAATTAACGGTATGTTTGTACATATTCTTGTGAATTATAGCATTCTTACGGTATTCTTGTACGTGTTTTTGTGTTAAAGTAACGGCATTCTTGTAAAATTCGATGACGTTTTTGTAGTGATCATACGGCATTCTTGTAGTAAAGTGTTGATATTCTTGTGGTAACTTGGATGGCGTTTTTGTAGTGAATAGATGGTGTGCTTGTAGTGAATTGCTGGTATTCTTGTATATGTTCTTGTATATGTTCTCGTGGTGATTTAATAGTGTTATTGTGGTTAAGTGATTGGCATTTTTGTGGTAAGTTAAATGCATGAAAATAATATAATACCTAATATTGTAATAAAAAAAAAATTTATATACGGTGCGAGAACCCTTAAATCAACAAGTGAAATTGATAATTTTTAAAACGGTATAAAAAATAACTAGTATAGCTAGAACAATTTTTCTTTCTATAGAAATGTAGAGAAAGACTTTAAGAATAAAGCTATAGTATTGTTTTTTAATTTATTAAGTTTAACTATAGTTATAAAGGTTTAAAGTTACCTAATTTTATTAATAACCGTAAAATTTGGCCACTATAATTTTGGCCAGCATTACCATAGTGCCGGCTAGAATTATGAAAAAGGATTACAAAAATTTCAAAATTTTAAAAATTTTTAAAAATTTTTGCAGAGTTTTTTTTTTTTTTTTTATTCGTAAAGGCTCCGACCCAAAGTTAACAAGTCAAAATTTTTTTTTGTTAATTTTTTTTTATTTGCTAAATTTTTTGCAATTTTATTGGTTCCGACCTACTCCGACCATCTTCCGACCCACTCCAACCCAACTTCTGACCCAATCCAAAATTTGGCCGCCTATATAGGACTTGTTGATTTAAGGATTTCCGCACTATAATAATTATAAAATTATATAGTAATTATGTAATGTAAAATATAAAGTTTTTTAATAAATTAAAAATTTTTTAAAATCGAATTTTTTTAATTATATATTTTTTATTATCAAAATATTAATTGTTTTTATATTGATTATATATCGATTATTAACTATCATGGATATGTATCGTTTATAATCACTATCAATATTTTGGTTATATATTGATTACTAACTATCATAGATATATAGCGATACTAAATACCCCTGCTGATTTCTATGAATAGTGATAGTAATCGATATATATCTGACATAGATAGTAATCGATATATATCTGATAAGATATATATCGATTACTATCTATATCAGATATATATCGATTACTATCACTATCGATAGAAATCAGCAGGGGTATTTAGTATCGATATATATCTGACCGGTTAGTAATCGATATATATCTATATATAAAATTTGCTGATGACATACATATGCAATATAGTGGGAATAAAAAATGTACTTTGTTTACTTTATTATTTGTTTATTTATTTTTGTTTTTTAAAAAATTGAAATACCACTCATGTGTGTACTTAATTTTAAAACAAAGGGGTAGACCAAATTTATACTAAAAATATACAAATTAAACCTTTATATATAGAATTTGATATACAAATATGCAAATTAAAATTTAATCTTTTTAATAATTTTTTAAAAGAATACACAAATGTAAACCTTACTTCTTTATGATAGCGATGCACTCTTTGACCTGTCCTATCTATATATATTTCAGGGTCCTAATTGACCTATGTGTAGAGGTTGAGATCAGTCAAATTTTTTGTGATCGGTCATTGATCGAACATGTGCAAGTTAAATCGATCTATGATCGATTATGTGCTTTAATCGGTCAAAATCACTTGATCGGTCTAAATCATTTGATCGGTCTAAATCACTTGATCGGTCAAAATCACTTGATCGGTCAAAATCGTTTGATCGATCATAATCGATCATGTATTTTGATTGGTCAATACACTTAATCGGTCAAATTGTTAGATCGGTCATAATTTATGACCAATCATATCATATATTAAACCTGTATCTAATTTATCAAATCGCTATAATTGAAGTTATTTATAGAGATGGAGAATATAAGCAGTCATGTGTGCCATTATGTGGAGTAGGACTTAAAACATTAACTGGCTCACTAAATTTATCAGATATATTAAAAGAAGTAAGATTATATTATTTATTATATATTAATAACAATGTATTTACATAAATGATTATACCCATATTTTTTAAGTTTAAAAATCATGTGCAATTAAAGAGCCAAAATGTCTATGGATTAACTCAAAACACATTCACAAATGAATATATATTGGTATTTGATGAATTTAGTTCTAAAGAAATTTGCAGTATGGAAAATGTGCAAATTGCAACCGATATAATACATTTAAAGCTTGGTGCCAAACATGTGACTCTGTGAAAACAATACAAGGATGGACAAGTGGAAATAAAGATGTTGACAATTGCATTAAAGAATTTCAACTAAGTTATGAAGATATAGTCGAATGGATTCCTTTTAATAAATTAGTTAAGATTCAAAAGATTGGTAATAGATTTTTAGCGACCTGGATAGATAGTGTACAGTATACAAATTCTATTAGAAATGGTAAATATAAGCTGTCACATACATCATCATGTGGAGTAGGACTAAAAATATTAACTAGCTCACAAAATTTATCAGATATATTAAAAGATAAGATTATATTATTTATTATATCTGTAGTTTATTTAATTAACAGTGTATTTACATAATTAATTATACTCATATTTTTTAAGTTTAAAAATTAAGCGCAATTAGAGGGCCAAAATGTCTATGGATTAACTCAAAGCACAACCACAAATGAATATATGTTGGTATTTGATGGATTTAGTTCTAAAAGAAATGCGTGGAAAGAAAAATGTGCATATTGCAACCGATATAACACATATTTAAATTGGTGTCGGACATGCGATTTTCAGAAAATAACACAAGTATGGACAAGTAGAAATAAGGATGTCAACGATTGCATTAAAGAATTTCAGCTTAACGGTACAAGCTATGAAGATATAATAGAATAGATTCCTTTTAATAGGTTAAATAATATTCAAAAGTTTGATGAAGGATTTTTGGCAACCTGGTTAGATGGTGTATGATATTCGAAATATGCATTTGGTGAATATATGAAATTACGAACTCCATCATGCATAGTGAAACTTAAAACAATAAATTGTTCACAAAATTTGTCTGATACATTAGAAGAAGTAAGTTATAATATTTATTATATGTGCAGTTTTTTAATTAATAACGTACAATATTTACATAAATAAATTCTACTTCGGTATATTTTGTTAGTTTAAAAATTATATGCAGTTAGAAAGTAAAAATGTTTATGAATTAACTCAAAACACATCCACAAATACATATATAATAATATTTGATGAATTTGGTTCGAAAAGAAACAAAGATAATGGAGAATGTACAAATTGCTACTAATATAACACATCACCAGCTTGGTGTCAAGCATGTGACCCTCAGAAAATAATACAAGGATGGAAAAGTGGAAATATATGTAGATGATTGTATTAAAGAATTTTAGCTTAATGCTATAAAATATAAAGATATAATCGAATGGATTCCTTTTAAAAGATTAGACAATATTGGTAATAGATATTTAGAACCTGGTTAGATGGTATACAATATGTAGACAATAAATGTACACAGTCACGTATTCACGTATAGCATCATACGTAGTGGAGCTTAAAATGTTAACTAATTCACCAAATTTATTAGATACGTTAAAGAAGTAAGATTATATTATTTATTCTATATAGTTTATTTAATTAATAATGTATTTACATAAAAAATTTTATTTATATCTTGTAAGTTTAAAAATCATGTGCAATTAAAGGGTAAAATTGTTTATGGACTAACTAAAAACACAATCACAAATGAATATATGTTGGTATTTGATGAATTTGGTTCGAAAAGATCTGAATATAATAGGAAATGTGCAAATTGCAACCGATATAACACATCGCCGGCTTGGTGTAAGACATGCATGTGATTCTCAGAAAATAACACAAGGATGGACAAGTGGAAATAAGGATGTAAACGATTGCATTAAAGAATTTCAACTTAATGGTACAAGCTATGAAGATATAGTCAAATAGATTCCTTTTAATAGATTAAATATTATTCAAAAGTTTGATGATGGATTTTTGACAACTTGGTTAGATGGTGTACGAGATGCAAAATATATTAGATATGGTGAATATATGCAGTTACATACTCTATCATGCACAATGAAACTTAAAACATTAAATAATTCCCAAATTTTGTCAGATGCATTAAAAGAAGTAAGGTTATAATATTTATTATGTGTAGTTTATTTAATTAATAACGTATTCACATAAATAAATTCTACTTCGGTATATTTTTGTTAGTTTAAAAATCATATGCAGTTAGAGGGTAAAAATATCTATGGATTAACTCAAAACACATCCACAAATGAATATATGTTGATATTTGACTTTAATAGAAATGCGCAGAATGAACAATATGCAAATTGCAACTGATATAACACATCGCTAGCTTGGTGCCAAACATGTAGCCCTCAGAAAACAACACAAGGATGGACAAGGATGTCGACGATTGCATTAAAAAATTTCAATTTAATGCCACAACCTATGAAGATATAATTGAATGGATTCCTTTTGATAGGTTGGATAATATTCAAGAAATTGCAAAGGAGGATTCAGATGCGTATTTTCAGCAACGGAAAAAGAAAAGCTATTTATAATGAAAAAAAATATATACAGTCACGTACGGAACCAATTATAATTGCACTTAAAACTCTACCCGATTCTCAAACAAGTTTCACTGAATTTTTACAGAAAGTAGGTTAATTAATTTTTGATTAATTTTGTATACCTAATAATATAAAGTATTTACACGAAGGGCTTTTCTAAATATCTCTGGCCAGTGATATATAGCTTATATATCTCTGGCCTTTTTGGCCAATCAAAAAACAGGGAAATCACATGATTAAAAATTCATGTGTTGATCTGATTGCCAATGCAAAATCGGACACACATCGCCAGCCCGGATAGATAAGTATAGATCATCTTTGATCTGTTTTTTTTTTATTTGTTTTTTTTTCTACTTACCTTTACTTTTCTTCGCTTTTTTTACTTTCTTTAATTTCTTTAACTAAGTTTTTTTTATTTTTATTTTTTATTCATTTATTTAGCTTGTCTTTTGTCGTGTTGTCGCTAACGTTGCAGTTAGTGTCGTCGTTGGTGTCGTCGTTAGATTTTCTTTAGATTCAGCGGTTTATATTTCTATAACTTGTCTTTCGTTTTCTTCAATGTTCTTGCGTAGGGTGGTATTACGTGTTCACTTGCGTTTGTCCGGCGCTTTTTAGGTGACCTTTGCATTTTTCCAGTGTCTTTTGGAATGATTTGTATTTCCCAGAGTGGTCTTGTTTCATTGCCGCTAATGTCGTCCGTTGGTGTCTCTTTTCGTCGCTGGTGTCGTCGTTCGTAGATACTTTTTTCATTTTTGGTGGGTCGTTCTTTAGGCTTTTTTCGTCATTGGTATATCGTTCTTTGGTGCCTCTTTTCGTCGCTATTTTTGTCATTTGTTGGAGCCTTTTTTTGTCGCTGTGCTGGTACACCTTTTCGTCACTTGCCGGTATTTCTACGTCATACCATGTTGATTTCGGTCGTGCTGTGTCGTGTTATTTCGCAGTACCGTGTTGTTCCAGTGTCGTGTCGTGCTGTATTTGCTGGTGCAGTGTGCCGTATCATACCATATTTTGCTAAATTACGTCGTGTTAGGTTTAAAATTAGAAGATAGAGTGGGCTTAGGGTTAGGGTTAGATGGGTTAGCGTAGTAGTTAGTTGTATGGGTATAGTGTAGTAATAAGTTATGTAGTAGCTATATGGGTTTAGTATTAGGGTTAGTATTACAAAAAAATGTGTGCTTAGGTTAGATAGTAGCGATAGGTTATGTAATTATGTAAGAATGTTATGTGTATTATTATAAATAAATATGAAATAAAGGAAATCCTTAATAATATAATATAAATACATACCGTAACATCATTTACCCTAACTATAGAAAAATAATAAAACTTGTATATCGTGTGACTTTCACCTGGGTAAAAATAAAATATGTCGGTACGGTAGTATGGGTATGTATATTAGCGATCAAATCAAATATTTGTCTTTGACAAATATTTGATTTGATCGCTAATATACATACCTGTACCGATATTTTTTTACCCACTATATGATAATTTATAGTTATTGTATGGGTTGTAGTGAATAACTTATTACATACACAGGTTCATATTCCGTGCAGAAGGCACAGGATTTAAATTTGAGCCCGTGTATGTAATGGGCTATTCACTACAACCCATACAATAACTATCTTATAGCACAGCCGATAAGCAATAACTTATAAAAATCGGTGGGTAATTTTACTTAGTCGATCATGAGTGTGGTCAGAGGACAGGTTGCACAAACTCTTCCGATCAACTGTTGATTCAGAAAAATAGGTCACGTGATTTTTGCTTCCTTTGATTGGTTAATAGACCAGAGATATATAAGTTATATATCTCTGGCCAGATATATTTAGAAAAGCTCTTACACGAATTGGTTTATTTTAATAAGTGATTGACAAGTAGTAGACTTGGAGTATATGGACTAACTCAAAATATTGCTACAAATCAATATTTAATGGCATTTCAATATGTAAATAGTGGTAATCTTCGTCAATATTTAAGGATAAACTTTAAAAAACTTGCATGGAAAGATAAATTATTACGACTAACAGACATATTAAAAGACTTAATTCAAATCCATAAAGCAGGATATATTCATTGTGATTTTCATAGTGGTAATATTCTGCAACATAAAGAGGATTTATGGCTTGAAAAATAATAAAGTCATATATAGCAGATTTGGAATTGTCACGAAATAATAAAGAATCTACATTGAAAAAGGGGTTTATGGAGTTATGCCTTATATTCCTCCTGAAATTTTGTTAGGCCGAAAATATACACAAGCAGCTGACATTTATAGTTTTGGAGTTGTTATAGCAGAAATAACCACAGGAATTCCACCATTTGATTTATTTGATAATGATTTAGCACTAAAAATTTGTGGTGAACTAAGATTAAAGTTTGCACCAGGAACACCTGATTGTTATATTAAATTAGCAAAATTATACATGAATTCAGATCCACAAAAACGGTCTATATCCAAAGTGCTTTTTGATGAATTTTCCAAATAGTATGATTTTATGAATGAACAAGATACAGATGATTATGTTATATTATATATTGTAAATTGATGTTTGAATTAATAATTTACATGCAGAAATAAATTTATTGTTACCGAGCAATTTTGCCTTGTATTTGTCTAATTCTTTAAGTATTAGGCATTATTATGTATTCTCTACAGAAAACTTAATTCGCAGAAAATTAATTTCAGGCAAGGTTATTTTGCAGTCGATTAATTCACAAACAAGTCCGTTTCATAAAAAGTTATTTCACCAACAGAGTAATTATGCCGGCAAATTAATTTTAGCCATTGTCATTAGAGTTAAGTTTAGGTTTAAATTTGGTGCAATTTATAAAAAAAATTGTCGGCAAACTATAAGATGTACTTATAGAATGATATTGTAATTGGTTATGATCATTAGAATCATTATAATCGATCAAAAAATTACAGATCGTACTACATTGATCGATTGAAATCAATCATATCAAGTTCGAATCTCTAATTGTAATCAATTAAACTTTATGATCGATCATAGCCGTTGATCGATTATAATCGATCAAAAGGCTAAGATCGATCATTGAGTTTGATCGATCATGATTGAACAAAAAATTTTGTGATCGATCATGACCGATTTGACCAAGCAATTGGTCATACCATGTTCGATTTCAATCTCTACCTATGTGTTATTTTGAGTACATGTTTGTGCATTATTTCAAAACAAAAATTAAATTTGTCTCCTAACTATAATAAATAGTATTTATTTGTAATATGAATAAAAAAGTGTTTTAGAACTAGATTTGATATTAGTAAAGCAATTTTTAGCTTTTGAAGAACAACTTTTGTTAAAGTAAAAAATAAATTTACTTAATATTAATATATTCTAAAGTACTTTTTATTTATTTATCTTATTTTATTTATTTATAGGGATATGTGTTAATTTGAAATGCTTATAAGCATTAATTTGAAGCTACATATATTATTTTAGATGTATCTGATTTTCAAATTAATACCTCTAGATATTATTTCATACTTATATATAGTGCTCCAAGTTACTTCTTATCAAATGTGCCAAATTTGGCTAGATATATTCAAGGTACGCCAAATTTGAATAGATATATCCAAGATGCACCAAATTTAAATTTGGCTAGATATAAAAATTTGTAACTCAGCCTAATTATCTGCCGTTATAACCCAAATACTGTGGGTCATATAATGTAAATGATTTTTGTGAATTAGTGTCACAAAATTATCTTGCTATTGGTATTACATAGTTACCTATATAGTGATCATGTACATATATATGTTCATTTGTATTTGATAACTGCACAACTAGGGATAAGAATCGATTCTATAATAATCGATTTAATCATTAATCAAACTCTGTTTATTGATCTAACGAATATACATTTGTGACCGATTTATTGATACTATAGTACATACATTAGGGTTGTGACCCAAACTCTTTTTTTAGTTACAGTGTTTCTACCTAGTTTGTATTTGGGATTTAGTATTTTTATCTAGTTTGGGCTCATAGCCAAAATTCAAATATAGTGTTAAACTCAAAAACTATTGATTCATTAAATAATTGTGCATTTGATAATATAATCTTTAAATTATTCGATAAATTTGACTTTTAATCGAGTATATCCAAGTTCAACATTAATAAACTAAAGATCGAATTCAAGATCATAAGCCAGCATAGCAAACTTCTATTGTGATTGGCTGATTTTTGTAGATTATTTCATTATTCTAAAGTATTATTAAAGTACTGATTTTCTACCACAAGAATCACAAGTTGTTGTATAAAAATTTAGAAACTATATCTTCTTTTTTATAAGACATTAAAGTAATTTGGTAATCAGTGAGATAATTCGGAAAATGAGAGCTACTTTTTGAATATTTCATAACTTTCTATTTAGCTTGAAATCTATTTAAACTATGCGATTTAGACTTTTTTTTAGCTTTGCCAAAATGTTTGTAGCTTATAAACAGTAAGTAAATGATATATTTATTCTTTTTTATGGTTTTACTATTTTACTTTTAAACTGACTTTTATTTTATTTTATTTATTATTTATTTATTTTTGATTTTTATTAATGCTAGTGTACTTTTCTTCTTAGATCTAATATTAAATAATCATATGAAGTTTTAATAACATTGTCACGATAAATAGCTTTAACAATTAGTAGTTATTGGTATTTAATGTCACAAATGATGTTTAAATTGGATGATGCTGAATTTGTATATATTATGTATGATTTTTAAATTTTAAATTTTTTGAGTTAGTTTTTTTTTTTTAAGGATAAATTAGGATTTGGGTTAGCAACATTAGCAAAAGAGTATAGGTTAATTTTATAGTGTTTATATTTTTAAATCGAGATTCTCAAATTTTAGTATTATTTATGACATCAATTGAAAACGTACAAAAAGGCGAAAAGGATATGTTTATTGTAGTGATCCAGGCTAAAATTAAAAAAATCAGCTAAGCCGATTTTTTGACCCAGTCGGTCGATTTTTTCTAAAATCGGCTAGCCAGTTTTATATAAGTAAAAAAAAAACTTAAAAATTGCACTATCCTTAACTTTAATTCCAAACCTGACACTAATGACAATACCAGAATTACTGTCGGTGAATGACCGGGACCGCTCAGTGACTGTAATCCTATTTGATAGGATACATCAATTTTTAATTTTTGAATCACATAATTATATATAGTAAGGTATCTTCTAATTGGGTTTTATTCACGAAACTGTAGTACCAAGATAATTATTCTAAGCTGACTAAGCCAACTAAGCCGATAAAATTTCATCAGCTTGGTTGGTCGAAAAATTTTGATCGACCAGGATCACTAGTTTATTGATAGAATAGATAAAATTTATGATCTCGCAATAATAAAATTGATATTTCTTCTTTATAGAAGATAATAAGGTATTAAGGGTATTTCTTATATACATAATGATGTGTCTTAATATTTAAGTAAAACTTTAAAGACCAATATTAATACTATATACCATTGTTATTTTATTATTATCTCACAATTTGATTGGTTGATCGGCTAATAAAATCATGAGATAATCACCAAAATCTAACCAATCACAATAACACTGATTAGACCCAAACCAATTTTTACATGTAAAAATTTGTGATTTCTAGCCATAATACAAGTTACATGTCATAAATATTTGATATTATGGCAAATTAGAAGCATCTTGCGAAATCTAGTAAATATTATTTAGGTTTCTACCAAATCCCAAACTAGTAGGTTTGGGTCGCAACCCTAATGTACATACAGTATATTGTGAAAGGCAAAAATTATTATAGGATAAAGATATTCAGACTAATTTAATTGATGCTAATGCTTTTGGTTTGGTTTTACAAAGATCTAGAACTAGTCAAAAACTAATTTATCGTTTTCACACCAATTTTATATAGATCAAATATATGTAATACCAATTTTGATGTAAATTATATATAACAACAAGGTGCCAATTTTATAGCTCACATAATAAATTGTATAAATTTTTTAAATTTTAATATTATATAATTTTGATATTTGGACTTTTTAAAAAATTTTAACTAATAAGTTTGATAGAGCTAAAAATAAAGATTTATTTTTATCGGTTATTTATTATTAAATAAATCTTTAAATTTTATAGTTATAAGATTTTAAAAAAGCAATCAGTTTGATGAGAAGTGACTTGGAGCACCATAGTAAAAATTTTTGGTTTGCAATATAAAACCTTTTTTTGTCAAAATAATCTGTTTTGGGCCTTTAAGTAAACTTGTTTAGCATGTAATTCTACTTGTACTAAAGTTAAAACATGTTTTTTAGACCTTTTACTAAGTAAAAAATAGTGTTAAAAAAAAATTTTTTTAAAAAAATTTTTTCTTTAACTTTAACTCTATTTTTTACTTAGTAAAAGATTCAAGAAAACATGTTTTAATTTTAGTATAAATAGAATTACATGCTAAACAAGTTTATTTTGACAAAAAAAAGGTTTTATATTGCAAACCAAAAATTTTTAAATTATTATTATTATTAGTACAGTACTAGACAGTAAAAGACATCCACTTGTTATTAGTAAAACTTTAAATTGTTATAACTTTTTTAAAAAAAATTAAATCAAAAAACCCTCTGACAAATTGATAGATTTTTAGATAAATTTCATTTCTGTTAGAGAAATTTTTCTTATTTTTAATTTTAAGAAAGTTATAAGGCATTAAAGTTTATATGAGTTTAAAAAATTGGCATTTAATATAAAAAAAAGAAAACATATATAGGTTTTTAGCCAATTAAAATCAATTGCACAAAACATATCAGCAGATCGGCATAATTGGGCCTTTCTCAATAAACTATTACATGAAAATTTGCTCCTAAGTGACATTGAAAAACTAACAAATGAAGCACTTGTTACAACTAACAAAAGGGCTTCTTCGACGTCTAGACAAGTTAAAAAACCAAAAAAATCCAATAAAAGAGCTATGCTAAGCTGTAGAAAGAAGTACTTTTACCGTTTGTTGAAATACTTGAGTGTTTTAGGATGGGTTGGGCATTGTAAGATGGGTTGGTAACTATCAAGGGTAAATTCAGATGCTAAATTTCAAAAAAATGGCCTTTTAATCTACTTTTGGCTTATAATTAAATACATAAATTTTATAATGTTCTATGTACTTAATTATAAATGCAAAGCTGGTTAAAAAGGCCGTTTTTGTGTAAATTCGCTCTATAATAAATTTTCGAGCAAAATTTTTTTAATAATCCTCGATCATGATTGGTCGATTTACCCAACTATGCTGATTCGCTGATATGAATTAGCCAATCAAAATTGATTACATAAGCACCCAAAATTGGCGCCTATATGTATAGATTGGATGTCTTTTACTGTTCAGTACTATAATAATAAAATAAACTTGTAATTTTAATTAATAATAAAGTTGTTTTGTAATTTTAAATAAATAATAGTAATATAAATCCACAAAAAGAATGTGAAATTGCAAGAATCCTCAAAAAGAAGATGAACCAAAAACTACTTCTTCAGCATTGGGTAAGTAAAGAAGGCTCCAGGGAAAAGTCATGTTCTTTTAGAAAGTGCCAGGCTATAAACTTGCAGATGTTGCAGAAAATGGAATTTGCATCTTCCTTAAAGCGTTCAAGAGCAACAAAAGAGTGTTTAACAAAAGACTCATACAGAGAAATAAAAAGAGTGAAGAAGAGCAATACAAACTAGAGTATGATTGGGCACAGTTGGTTTCATTTGCAACAATAAACATAGAAAAAGAAGAGGAAGCGAAAGAACAACCATCTCCAATGGTGATAGTGAAGCCGGCTGAAGAAGAGTTTATAGAGGACTAAATCGAGAGGACAGAAGTACAGAAAAGGCTAAAAGAAATTGGGTTTAAGATCAGAGATGAGAGCTGATTTGAGGTATTTTCAGATGGGTTACTGAATTGTAATAGTTTAGGAATAAAAAATACAGAGTTGGGAATTAGCTGGGTTATTAGTAGAATAGATAGTAGGGTAGAAAATATAGAATTTTGTAGTAAGTTCAATGACTGTCCCGCTTCAATGAGAGCAGAATTAGGTGTGATTTGAATAGCCTTATTAGTTATGCCACAGGAAGCAGAAGTGCATATTCACACCGATAGCACAGGCACAATCAGCGCTATTAAAAAAAGGAAAAAAATAATAAAAACATGAGAAGATCTGAAGCTCAAGAATAGGAGTGTTCTGCGAGCAATTATAAGGTGTTGGAACAAGAAAAAGCTAAAGCTACATATGCACAAAGTAAAAAGTCATAGCGGTAATGAACTAAACGAAGTAGCAGACAAGTTGGCCAAGGAAGGTACAAAGAACCAGCATGCTTTTAAAGGAAAGTCAGATTACACAAAGACACTATCTGCCTATCTATACTGGGAAAACAACATTCTTGACCAACTTCTGAGAAACTTCATTAATACTATGATGATTGCACAATACGATGCAGAATAGGCAGGGCTTAGCTTCATAGGGGAGTTAGTGGAAAAGGGCACAGGAGATGCAGGTAGCAAAAGTAAATAGAGAGTATTATGAGATAATATATGCAGAAATAAAAGATTATGATGCACAAGTGAAAAGAAAAGTAGAGCCTGGGTTTTCCAGATCAAATGTATTGCCAAACAACTCCCAACAAAGGACATCCACTACAAAAGAAAACCCGTGGTGTACGAAACTAGTATATGCATCAGTTGCCTAAAAAAAGAAGAGGCACAAGACCATCAGTAGACCATCTAGCATCTTGCGAAGTATAAGGAATTCTGTGAAAAAGAACAAGAAGAGAGAACTGTAGTATGGTACTAGCAAAGTTAAAGAAAAAGGAAGACCTTAAAACAGTAGACGAAACAATATGGAAAGAAGTTCTATTTGAAAGCACTGATGAAGAAAAAAGAAACGAGGCAAGCCACATTAATTAGAGGATATATTTCGAAAGAAGTTGACGAGAGAATCGAACAAGTTATCTGCGGAAAGCCAAAAAAGAAAAAACAAATTCTTTATCTTTTAGTACGCAGTTTCTGGAAAGTATTTTATAAATGAATTTGGTGTTTTAGATGCAAAGTCTTCAACAAATGGGAAAAGGCAAACAGGATCTCGCTAAAACAGAAGAAGGGAAAGCAAAACGAGAAAAGTAAGAAACAGAAAAAAGAAAAAGAGAGAAAACATGTATAGAAGAAAATAAAGAGAACAGACAGCTAGGTAAAGGAGAGAGTGATCAAAAAGAAAAAGAAAAGAAAAAGAAAAGAAAGATTCTAAGTGTTGCGAAAGAAACAATAAGGAACTATATTTACAGCTTCAGTAAACCGGCTTGGTCATCTCTCGTTAAACCAGTATACAAGAAGGATAAAAACACTAATAACTAATCGGTTCTGACAAGACTAACAGTCTCTGCCTGTTGATGTTTAAATAACTCTCAGTGAGTTGGGAGTTTAAAAAGAGGGAAACAGCTGTTATGGCAGGTCGCACCTGGGCTTCGTTGAAGTTGAGTGAGTCTTTATTAGATATAGAAAAGTTTAAAGTATATAGTAATATAGAAGTAAACTTAGTGCATGTATATGTAATTCTTGTTAATAAAGGCAAGGCCACTAGTTTAAAAAAAAATAATAATAATAGTAATATATAATTTGTTACTTTGTTTAAATACATATAAAAATAAAACTAAAGGTAAAGCATGCCTATTACAAAGTATATTTATTTTTTATATAAATATTTTGATATTTAACTCAAGATTTTTAATTAGTTTGTTAATTATTAAATATTTTATTTGTTTTTTAAATATATTATAATATATTTGGCAACTCTTTCTGACGATCATTTGAACCAAATTACCAACAGAAAAAAACAAGAAGTTTTTTGTTGGAGCGTTGCCTATATTTAATGTATAGTAGGATAATACAGGAAAACAGTTTTTATAAAAGTCAACTAACTTTCCAGGGACTCCTTTATATATTCGACATGCAAGCCAAAAGCGTACTTTTACAAGATAACTGGCAAAAGGTGGAGCCCTTGTACGAGAAATTTTGGTGGAAATTAAAGTTTTTTTCTGTCGACGAAGTTTCCTGTGGAAAAACAATGGGGAACAACAAAAAATTGAGTTTTTCCAACTGCACCCTCTCCTTTAAATTTCTTTTGAGTATCGTCATACTTCCCTTTGGATTTTTTCGAAATTTTCGCCAAAAAGTGGGAATCCTAGCTTACCCCTCTAAAAGATCAGCAGTGTTTACTCCTTCTGAATTGGGACGATCCGAATCGGGACCGGCGCCGTCATGTGTGAATTTGGTCACTATATACAAATAAACAATGAATGACGTGGTTGGATCTGGAGGGCACGTGAAGAATTTCTTATCTTTGTTTAGTTTTGTTTTTCTTTCTTTTCATACACCTGTACATATAATACCCGGTAGACATTAGTCTTGTATTATTATATAATTTTTATCGTTTATGCTAAACGTGTTAGCATCTACAGTTTTTATTCTTTGCTTTTTCTTTGGTTTTTCTTTTATTATTTTTTTTCTTTTGGTTGTATTTTTGGTTGGTTATTTGGTTAGTCGTTTAGGTATTGTTCCCCCTTTTAATCTTTTCCCCTTTTTTATTCTTCTTTATGAGAAGCTCAGAGAAGGAGTTTTTAGGTGGAATGGATTCTGTGGTTGGTTTCTGAAGCCAGGCGGAGCTATACTTCTTGCTGATAGGGAAGACCGTCGCTTAAGTATGAGCAAACCATTTCAGTGTAGTAGCCAAAGTTGGGCACTAATTCGGGCAGCCGGCTTAGTTCGATCATTACAGTTAGTATATTAAATTATGTAGCCTTTATATAATTTGCTAATAAAGATCAAACGGCTATGAAGCTTTAAAAAAAAAAAAATTATAATATATTTGGGGCCTATTAATTAAAAACACAGCTTATAGCTTTTTTTCATTTTAAGAAAATCACATTTAAAATTTAGTATAACAACAACAATGATCTATTATTAGTAGAACCTGTTTAATCTATATAAATTAGCCAATTATATAAGCTTTTTTCTATAACTATACAGCAAGAATCAACAAGCTAATTTTTAAAATCTATTTTTAGATTGCTTTTATTTATATACTGCATTTAGAAAAATAGGCACTAACAAAATTTTATTATATAAAACAATGATTTAAATGCTAAATTATATAATCAAATGCATGCTTTATTTGATAGTATTATTAATTCATTTTTGCTATAAGCCGTGTTTTAATTAACTGCTTTCTATTTACAGATTACTATATATAAGAAAATTTTAGTTGCTAACCAAAAAAGGTTTTCACTAATTTTGTTTGTATTTAGAAACTAATTGAAATTTTTGCTGCCTGCTTTTTTTTTTATATTTTAAAGTATATTGCTTTTTTGAGAAGTAGTAATCTAAATTAAAAATTGAATTAATTAATTAGTCAACTAATCAATTCAAATAATATAAAATGTATCTATGGTATTTTATACTATAGGTAAATTAGATTTGCAAATCTGCATAATAAAAACAAAAAAAATAAATTTTTATAAAGGAAAATAAATTTGTCGCACCCACAACATGTCGCACCCCTGCTTCGACCAATCAAATTGCACAATTTTATAGACAAAAATTTTATTTTTTAAAAATTTAAAATTTTACTTAATAAAGTATAAAATATATATAAAATAGCATATTATATAACGTAAAATTTTATTCTGAACAACCTTTTCTAAATCATAAAAATAGATTGTCTTAGTAAAAAAAACGTTTTATAAGAAAAATCAAAAATTTCAAAAGTTAGTACATATAAAACTTTTTTTACTAAAACAATCTACCTTTTTAACTTAGAAAAACTTGTTTAGCGAAGTTTTATATGTACTAACATTCAAAATTTTTGATTTTTCATATAAAACATTTTTTTTACTAAGAAAATCTATTTTTATGACTTAGAAAAAGTTGTCCAGAATAAAATTTTACATTATATATGGGGTGCCTTATTTTAAAAGGGCCTATTTTTAAAAAATGAGTTTTTATTAGATTTATGTAAATTTCGACATAGTTGACATTTTTTGATTATAAATGAAGGTCGATTTGCATAATAAAAAATGGAAGTAATGTAAAAGAAAAATTACGCGAGTTTGTCTAAGGACAAGCACATCACGAGATTACCCAATAGTCACCTGTTATATTCGACCAATCAAAATTGTGAAATTTGCTTAATCCCGGATTAGTCCGAAAATCAAAACAAACGTTTAAACTCAATTATCTCAAAATAAGCTATATGACAAAATGGGCCCTTTTAATATGAGGCACTCCATATTTTGATATCGCTTATTTATTTTTACATTTTACTAGTAAAATTTTTAATTTTTAAAATTTAAAATTTTTTGTTTACAAAGTTGTGCGATTTGATTGGTCAGAATTAGGGGTGCGACATGTCGTGGGTGCGACAAATTTCTATTCCCTTTTTATAAAACGAAAATAAATTTTTATTACCTTAGGGTTAGGATAAAAACCTAGATTTTATTAGAGCATTAAGGTGAGTATGGGTATTATAACGCAGTACCAATTATGACGCACATGTGATATTTTGAGATCCAGTGATCGGAATCAGATAATTTTACTACCAATCGATTCGTCTCGATGAGACGAATTAAATGGTAGTAAAATTATCCGATTCTGATCACTGGATGTCAAGATATCGATGCCTAAATAAATAAATAAAATTTTAAATTTTTTAAGCTTTAATAAAATCTAATCGTAGAATATTGATAGTAACTTTTTTTATTAAGTAAATCAACCTTCATTATTAAGACAATTTTGTTCGTTATAACAAATTCTACTTACCTCTAAATTTTCATAAAAACTAGATAATTTTTTACTAATAGTCATTTGTAAAAAAACTTAATGTGTTATAATAGATTCTTTGGGTACAAAAACGTATTTTATAAAAATTAATTAATAAAAAATTATCTGATTTTTATGAAAATTTAGGGATAAATAGAAGATATAACGATGAATAGAATTGTCTTATTAATAAAGGTCGATTTACTTAATAAAAATTTTCTAACAACGAATCAAAGTTATTTTTTTTAGTCTTTTAAAATTTAATCTTTTATTGTGTGTAACTTGTAATATGGTGATTAGAATAAAATGATTTTGGTACCATTCAACTTGTCTCATTAAGATGAATCGAATGGTACTAAAATCGTTTGATTCTGATTGCTGGATCACAAGATATCACGTGTGTGCCATAATTGGCACATGTATAATAATTTGTTGATTTTTAGCTTTTATTTTAATTTGCGATATCATGTGATCTAGTTAAGGTTGCTGGCCGTAAGTAATAATTACGGACATTACGGATTACAATCTGGGTTGCAACCTTAATTACAACTAATGCCCAAAATTGTAATATGCCGTATTGCTGTAAAATGCTGTAATAGTTGTAAGTGCCGTAATAGTTGTAAGTGCTGTAATAGGTTGTAAGTGCCGTAATAGAGTGTAAATGCCATAATAAAAAAAAAAATCAAAAAGTTTTATCTTACTTTATATTCTAAATGATATATATTTATCTTATCCTTCACTTTACTATTATATTTATATAAAATATTCATGTTATAAATATCGAAATTACAAAAGTTTTATTAAAAAATAAGTATGTGTATATGCTTATTATTATTAAAACTGATATCAATTTTTTATAGCCATGTATCGTACAAACATATGTGCATATAAACGAGTCAGGTTTTTGTTTTTTAAAAAAAAAATATTAAAGATGCAAGCCAAGTTTTTTAAAAGCCTTACTTACTAAAATTACTTATATTATCAGACTTTGTGTGCTATAATAATATATTTTATCAGAAACGAAGTGATGTCGATATATAATTTCACGGCTACTATGCCATTAACCTCAAAATCTTACAATATAGATGTGAAATCTGAACACGATATTGTATCAAGCATAATTGTATAGAAGCATTTACTTGTATCCTTTATTATATTGAGATTTCTTCTCTATGAGCGAAAGACTAATTTTCTTTACTTCCTTTTACCCTTTATATTACATTAATTACATCATTTATGTCATTCATCCATTTTAACTACCCTTATACGTACTACATTTGGCTCTGTCATTACTAATTAATTTTGCATTAATTATCCCTATTAATACCAATCACGACACATTGATATAATTAATCTCAATTCGATCTCCTACACTTATCCTGACAGTAACACATGTTACACATGAGATTTTACCTTTCGCTCAGCTAACTAGGGATTGGAATCGGTTTAGTCGACTAACCTGATCCCAATCCGTACTATTAACCCAAACACTATTTTTTTCGTTTATATTCACATGATAGGGATGTTAAGTAGTCTAACTACTTAGTTTTTACAGTACAATTTATATGTAACAGAGCTGGTTTGACCAGGTTGGTTACATATAAATTGTGCTATAAAACTAAAGTAGTCAGACTAAACATCCCTAGAATCACAAGGCATTTCCTACACCATGCTTTTGCGCTAATACGACCGTACCAAGCCACTACTTATTAGCTATTACGGCCGTTACAACCATTACAACCATTACACCCTTACAACTATTACACCTATTACGACAATTATATCTATTATGACTATTACACCTTTTACGGCAAATTATTACAACTTTAAGGTAAAAGGTTGCAACTTTACAACTTGGCTAAACCTATTACAGCATGCAACCTTAGATCTAGTGATCAAAATCAAACGATTTTGGTACCATTCGATTCGACTTGATATGACGAATCGAATGATACTAAAAACGTTCGATTTTGATTCTTAGATCACATGATACCGGTTATAAAAGTTAGCTGCGCCATAATACCCATACTCACCTTAGTATTTAGCAAGAAATTTTTTTTATTAAAGCCCCAAAGATGGTTTCATAAGCAAATTTTTAAGATATAAATGTTTTTTATAAAATAAACAAAAAAACTGAAATTTTATATTATACCTGATCTTAAATTTTGGATTGGCTATTCTAATAGTTTTGTATAACATAGTGTAAAATAGAGTTGTTGGTGAAACTAGTTAGTTTCACCAGGACGCATTGGTGCACCATGGTGCACCATTGAAGATTTGAGTTTTTTATAATTATCGGTGCACCAGTTTTGGTGCACCAGTTTTGGTGCACCAGTCTCGGTGCACCATGGTGCACCATTGAAGATTAGTTTCACCTGCAACTCTAGTATAAAACACTATATGTACATTTTAGTAAACCTGAATTAATTAATTCAATTGGCTAACTAATTGATTAATTAACTAATTGATTTGTTAAGAATACAATTCTGATATTTAATTACTACTTTATATATATTTTATCAAGTTTTGTTATTATTTGCCGGGATGATGCTGAAATCGAATGATGCTAAAATCCATGTGATTTCTGTATGCAATGAATTTTCTAAAATTTCTGAAAATCATATAAACAATCAATTTATACTATGTAATCAAAACAATTGAATACTATAATAGTATAGCTAGTCAGGTTAATTCAATATATGCCTATATGTTGCATTCTTGATATCTATATATAAAAGACCTTCTAACTGTATCAAAAAAGCAACTCTAACCCAACCCTAACCCTAACCATAAAATATACTAGAATTAACTAACTAAATTTTTTTTTGTTAGTAGTTTTATAAATGCTTATTGCTTTGTAGTTAGAGCTAGAGTTAGGATCGCCTTTTTAATACAGTTAGAAGATCTTCTATATATAGATTTTAAGAATGCGATTTATACAGTATATAGGCATACCCAGTGTTGTCATAGGACATAAACATGAACAGCGGACAGTCCGGAACAGAACGTCCGGAACATGTCCGCCCAGAATTTTTTTTGTCCTGTACATTTGGCGAATCAACACTAATCACCAACCAATAAAATTCGTTGTATCCATCATAAATTATTTTCATTTTTTACAAAACGCAAACCAAGGGTCTGTATAATTCCGCAATTTGATTGGTTTTACCAAGTGGACATGTCCTGGATATAGTAGGGACAAAGGTAAAAATTAGTGGGACATTGTTCGCAAACAATATTGTATTGGGACATTATTGCGGACATGTCCCAAACGTCCTGTCCCAAACTATCTGTGTCCCTGTAAAATTGGCGGGACAATGTCCGTGTACAACACTGGGCATACCGACTGGTTATAGTATTTGAATTGTTTTGATTACATAGGTAGATTGATTGTTTACTAGTTACACAATTTTTCAGAAATTGTAGGAGATTTGATAATACATAGATCACGTAGATTTTAGTATTATCTGATTTCAGCATCATTCCGATATTATTTATTTAACTAATCAATTAGTTGACTAATTGATTAGTTAGTTAATTAATTATTAACTAATTAATTATTGCAATTTGCTTCTTTTTTATTTTTTTAAGATGAGATCATAATTCAAAAACTTTTTATTAAATATATTTTTGTATATATATGGGCTGATTCACAGAATTTCTAATATATTTTAATCTACTAACCCAATTAGGATTATTTAGTTACCAAAATGTTCGCCTTGATGAAATAATTCTAACGAGCACAAAATCACTAAAATCCAATTACAGGATCTTGAGAACACTCAAGTTTTGTATGATTTTAATAGTATTTTTTTTAAATTACTATAAAAATGTCTCTAAAATAGTATTTTTTTAAATTACTATGAAAATATCTCTAATGTGAATAACTTGTGATTTTCTAATCCATTTTGAGCAATTTAGCAACCAAAATGATTGTCTCAATATGATAATTCTAACAAGCCCAAAATCATTTAATCCTGATCACAGGAACCTAAAATTATTAAGGATCAGTACAATATAGACAATTAACTAAGAAATAGGGTTTACATATAAAAACCCATTTCTCAGTTGATTGTTTATATCGTACTAATCCTTAATGATTTTAGATTCCTGTAATCGGAGTTAAATGATTTTGGGCTTGTTAGTATTGTTGCACATTTTGGTGGCTAAATTACCCAAAATGGATTAGTAGATTACAAGTTATTTAATATTAAAGGCGTTTTCATAGTAAATCGAAAAAATCTATTAAAATCACACAAAACCTGTATGTTTTCAGGATCCTGTGATTGGATTTTAGCAATTATGTGTTCATTAAAATCATCTTATCAAGACGAACATTTTGATTATCCTAATCAGATCAATAGATCAAGAGATATTAGCAATTCCATAAATCGGCCCATATGATATTATGTGATACAACGTTATACTATATTTAAGTACTAAAGACTCAGACATTCTTGGCTATCTGTGATCTAAACCTATCAGAGCTTTTTATACCCATCTTTTGTACAATCTAGATTTTTGGACTACTTTTTATTAGAGTTCCGCAATTTGATTTGATCTTCAAATGTTTGAATCAAATATTTGATCAAATTCAAATTCAAATTTGACTATATTTGATTTGATCAAATTCAAATATACCCAAATTTGATTTGATTTGACAAATATTTGATTTGATTTGAACATTACTATTAAAAATTCAAATTCAAATCAAAATCAAATTCAAATATTTGAATCAAATCAAATTCAAATTAGGGTCAATTTGATTTGATCAAATTCAAATTGATCCAATATTTGCTTTGATTTGAATTTGAGGAACCCTACTTTTTATATTGTTATTCAACTATTTACTATATTTTCTGCTTCTCTTATATTGCTAATTCTATACTTCCAAGTAGATGCAGAGATCTTTGTAACCTTATAGTTACTTTCTAAACCTTGGTGTCCTGAAATTAAAAATTACCTATATACTAATTGAGAGATGCTTATACAATATTGTCCCTATTAACTCTTAGTAATCTATCATATATTACTGCAGATATGCTATCTGGATTAGTTAATGGATACTTCCTCTAAAGGTAAATGAGCAATGGCTATATTATATAACTAGTCCAAGTAAGAACTACCCCTATACCAATTATTGCAATTTGCAATATTAAATGAAATTGCAGATTATAAAAAAAAAAAGAAATTAATAATTTCTGATTTCTGATTTTTTAAATATTTTTTTAAATTTTTTTAAATTATAACTTATATATATTATTTTGTAATATATATTTGATATAAAAGTTGTAAATTTATTATTTTGTAAGGGTGCTGGCATTTATTAGATAATATTTTAGAGAGTGGGTCAATAAAATCTTACCTTAGTTAAATTTGATTAGCTAAAATTCTATTTATAAATCTTACCTAGAGTGGGGGTAAGCTCCTATAGTAAATAGATATTGGGTAATAAATGTTAGTGCTCTAATATATAGTCAAACCTTTATATAGTTACCCTCTATATAGTTACAAAACCAATATAATCATGGTTGTCTATTCACTAATCTTTTTACTATTTAATTCAATTTTATATAGTCACAATTATATTATAATCACTATCACAAATGTTTATTAACGGTCTATATAAATTGTTCTCTATAAAATCATATTTTATATTAGTCAATAATATAACCAATCAGAGTGAGCCAAATGCTATAATGATTATAAATTAGTAAATTACACATAAACAAAAAACCCAGTCTCTTGTATTCTACTAAATTCTTGACCCCAGGTATAATAGAGAAGAGTTAATATCAAGTGGTATTTTATATGACCATTTACGGTAACAGGTAACATACTGCATATACATACTAGTACTGCAATATATGTACACACTAACCAGATGATAAACTTCCTAAAAGTTAAGCAGCGAAATTATAAATTTGGGCATCTATATTTTTAAATGCAAATGCTAAGTTTGCAGTTATTACTGTTCTAAATGGCAGCCATACATACTGCATTCAATATTCTTTGTTAGCCTTTTTTTTTTAAAAAAAAATGTGAATTTTAAATAAAAATTTACAATACAAAACAAAAACAAATATATTTGGAAGAGTTTAAGCTTTTAGTCAAGCAGAAAACATTTATTACTCAGTAGGATCAAAGTGTTACAAATTACATTTTAACAAGTACACAAAGGTAGAATTATAATATGTAACTCTTTTTGTTTTAAAAAAATTGGTTTACTAACTAAAGTAATTTATAACATCTAAGTAATAATCACTTTGATAATTAAAGACTAAAAAAAAATAAAATTGAAAGTTGCTTCTTGTTTTTGGTCTTTTTATAGTACCATTCTTTAAGTTTTTTTTCGCAATATCATTAGTTTGTTCTCCTTGAACCCTTTTTCAATCTTGAGACTTTCTTGATATTTAATAACTTTTTCTAGTAATTCTATGGCTTTAGTAATAGTTGGAGGAGAAGGAAGATCTTTATCATTTTTGTTTTCAGTTTCTTTTTTTTCTTTGTTAAACTCGTAATTCACTATTTAATGATACCTTTATTTGTCAATGCATTCTTATTTACAGCCAGTTGATTAATTAGATTGATATATTTTTTCAATATTGTTTATTAATTCATGAACTCTTGGATTATTCTCATCTGAAAGATCTTCAACTAGCATGTCAACATCATCATCCTCAAAGATTACATTTTCAGGTTCATTTTTTGGCCCACTTTCTTGTTTATTTTCTTTCTACTTTCTTCTTGTTTATTTTCTTCTAATTCAGGCATAACTCCGGTAACCTTCTAGTAATTTCTTATAGTAGTATCACTAACTTCACTTTATGCATTTAAAATGAAGTCAATAGCTTGTCATATAGTAAGATTTCTATTTACAAAAAGATAGTGCAAGGAACAATAAATATAAAACAAAATTTTTACCTTTGTCTTTTCAAATTGTAAGAGCAAGTAATGACAATAGAGTTTTTTGTACTTTGATTTAAAGCATCTTATTATATTAGCATCCATAAATTGAATATATGCAGTCATATTAGGCAGAAGGAAGTGCACATTAATATTTGTAAGATAAAAGTAATTTAGGACAGTTTCTCTTTGAGACCTTTCAGGAAACCTCCTCGGGACCTTCCTTAAAACCTTCCCCAGGACCTTCTTCATGTCCTTCCTTGAGACTTTTCTTGTGGTCTTCCTTAGGACCTTTCTTGTAACCTTTCTTAAGACCTTTCTTGAGACCTTTTTTGGAACCTTCTTTAGAACCTTCTCATGGTCTTCCTTCAGATCTTTCTTGAAATTCTGGTTTTTTTAATTCTTTAAATTTTTCAGAGTTTTTAGGCTCTTTAGAGTTTTTAGACTCTTTAGGTTCTTTAGGTTCTTCAAGTTCTTCAAGTTCTTCAGGCTCTTCGGACTCTTCAAGCTCTTTAGGCTCTTTATTATCACTTGTAGATTGGTTTTTTTTTGATGGTCTGTGGGAAGATGTATTATCAACCAAGAGCAAAACCTTCTTATTTTGGATATAAAAGCTATCATCAATAAATTTCAACCATTTTTTCTATATATTACTTCTTATCCACGCTTTTTTGTTGTCTTGATAATCAACTAGTAATTGTGATTAATTTACTCTTGTGGTTTTTTAGAGAAACTAATAACCAACATGTGAAACTTGTCGAAACCAGTCGAATTGAAACAAAGTAATACAGTTACTCTTGATTTATCCTGAAAAAAAATTTTATTTAAAAATTTTTTTTTAAAAAAAGTTATTGTTTTATTAAAAATAGTTTAGGCCAATTCTATTTTGACCTGGGTTAAAGTGACCCCCTCTTAGATTTAGGGTTAGTGTGAGCCAGAATTATATTAATAATAACCAGAATTATGTTCATGCTGGCTAGGAGGTTTGTTAATATAAAAATACAGCTATTATTAACATAATTCCACATAATTCCGGCTCATACTAACCCTAAATTCTAAGAGGGGGTCACTTTAACCCGGGTCAAAATAGAATTTGCCAATAGTTTAATTCAAAAGTAATAGGTAAAACAGGCTCGTTTCATCAGCATTATATATATCTTCTGGATTATGCTAAAAAAAAAGCTCTTGTAATTTGACACATTCTATAGGTAGGTTTTCCAAGAGTGCACTTGCCATCTCACTATACAGTACGAATTCTCTTAATTTATTTTGTTTTTTAAACTTAGTACCGGTAACTCATCTATTGGAAAATACAAGGAATTCTTTAGGTAAGCCAAATTCTTTTGCAAAATATTGGCCTTTTTTCTTTATTATTGAATATGATATAATTATTCTATTGGCAGTAATTTGCTCAATCTATATATTCATAGCAAGTTCTAACTTCGGATATTTCACTAAACAATGACAATAGATTTTCTTAGCTTGTTTGTTATTTTTAAGTAGATTATACTTATCAGCATGGCTTAATATTTTTATTACAGTCAAACAATCGATATTCAAAGTTGAATAATGTTTTGTAAACTCTTGTACTCTTTCTTGATATCGATATAGCAGTTTTTTTTTGCAATTTCATAGATTTCTTTTTTTTTGCATGTTACTAATGTGACTATGTATTTTTTAGGTACTGATTGAAAAGGTATAATGCCTAAACTGAGGTTATTTGCTATAACATTACAATAATTAAGGCTTTATAAATCTTTTTTTTATTTTTTATAAATACCATTGTAACAAATATAAAAGGCTAACATAAGAAGAATTAAGAGCATGGACCTGAGCTGTTATTAGATGCATAATTATATATTTTTTTAGTAAGTAAAATATCTTGATTTATCTAGACATTTTCTAAATATAAATAGGTACAAATAAGGATGTGATTATTTTAGTATCAGATTTAATCAGAATTTTTTTTAATTTTCATGAAGACGCTCAATGATATACTTAATCAGAATGTAGGTATTGTTCAAGAAAGTTTATCGATTATTAAAATTAGGGTGTACAAATTTCCAATTTCATATAAAATCGATTGTAGATCAGCTTTGTATAACCAATTTATATAATATCATATGATTTACATGTAAACATTATATGATTTGACTAATCAATTCTTTGTACAATCTATGAAAATCATATAGCATTCTACAAAAATATAATTATATATAAACTTGATTTTTTTTAAAGCAATGGATATTGCACAACTTCATTATTATAAACAAACTATTTAATAAGATAGCTGCACAACGTAGTTGCGCTAAAACTAGAAATGAAATATAGTACTATTATTTAAATCTAAATTTATTTTAGTACATGAGTATAAAGAATATTTATAAATATAAATATTTAAATTAGGTTATTCTAGCTTTATTTACTATTTATAATTTGCTTTAGATTGTAAATAATTACCCAGGTTCATAATATTTATCATTTATATATATAAATTTAGTATATAGATATAGATATTATAATATAATTATTAAAATAAGATATATTGCTATTATTCAAAAATCTCTTTATGAAAATTTTTTTGGTGCTAAATTAATAAGTAGTAACCTTAAATAAACTAATTTCAATTATGCTAATAGTTTTTTAAAACTTAATAATATACTGTATTTAAACAATTTATTATGTGAATAGAGTTTTTTTTTTAATTTTAAAAAAATATTACATGTAAGAATATAAATGTTGTTTTAAAAAATATATATAATTTTGTTAAAACTTGCACAACCAGGTCAAAACTAAAAAGTTTAAAAAATAAAGCATGCTAAACTTTTTAAAAACAATAAATTTTATTCATGAATAATCAATCAAGTTATTTATTAAACATATGTGGGCTGTTATTTATAGAAAAGTTATAATATTTATTATATAAACATTTTTTAATAGGTTATTTTTATTAGGGTTCAGGTTTGTAATTAGAGTTAAGGTTAGTACAATTTTAAAAAAGCTTGCTGCAATCTGCATGTGATATTAGTATCAAAAAAGTATATAAATTTTGGGGTACATCTATGAGTATCAAAAAAGTAAGTGCAGGAGTCTCAAAAACATAAGCTTTGCATCACATACTTTCGTAAAAACAAATAGTCCTACACTACACTCCAGACAAATAGATATAATTATTTATGCTTCAGAATCTTAACAGAGACTGTTTCCTAGTATTCCATCATGATACACAATATCGGCACTGTGGTTCACATAAAAATTCAAGAAATCTCTAAGCTATTAAATGATCTGCTACTAGCCAATTTGGATAGTTGTTCTGTAATTGATAAGTTTTGAAGTATACATGAGATCCGAGTGTTTTTGTATAACGATTGGCAATTCTTTGACTATTTTATCAGCTTCCAAGAAATGTCTTTTAATTAATTCGATCTCACTATCGTATATAGTAGAAGGAACACTGATACAATTAATCCATTTACCAAGCTTATCAGAAATATGTGAGGCTGTGGGTCTTTTTTGTGGATCAGAATCTATATATAATTCAATGTAGCAACCAGGAGTTCCATGCACAAATTCAGAACGTAATCAATTATATATCCCTATTGCTAGTTTTGTATCAATTTATTTTCATCAAAAGGTCTTTGACCAGTTGTTATTTCAGCTATTATAATGCCAAAAGAATAAATATCAGCTGCTTGTGTGATAGGTTTTTTTTTGTAAAACCTCAAGAGTAACGTAAGGTAAAACACCTTAGATATCTA
The DNA here is from genome assembly GCA_003550325.1 of Gigaspora rosea. Classification (NCBI taxonomy): domain Eukaryota; kingdom Fungi; phylum Glomeromycota; class Glomeromycetes; order Diversisporales; family Gigasporaceae; genus Gigaspora; species Gigaspora rosea. The sequence continues at coordinate 100,319 of QKWP01001133.1, read as the reverse complement.
TATTACTTTCTTTTTTTTTTGCGAATAAAGAGAGACCTAAATCTGCAATATATGTGCTATATATCACACACTATAAAATTTTACCACTATGCAAATCTCAATGGGTATAACCTTGAAAAATGAATCATATCAAGATCATAAGTTATATATTGTAACAAATTTAACTTTTTTTTCCAATCTAATTGAGCTACTTCGACAAGATTTTTACCCAAAGAATTTTTTATAGCATATTCTAAAATATGAACATAATGGCATATTTTGTTTATAACATTCTAAAAATGATGGATATATATCTCTAATTTTACAAAATATTTTTAATTCTTTTATAAATTCTGATTGATCACTTAATTCAAGTATTTTAAATGCAACGTCTCTAATAATATACAGTTGCAAATCTGCCTTTTCTGATTTCTTTGATTATGCTAATTTCATTATACAGAATCCATAGTAATTGATATTTAATTTCGATCAGAGTCTTTTTTAAATCATCATCAGCTTCTGATCTTTTAGATGCGAAATCATATGCGACTAAAAAAATATACTGTAAATATAAATAAATTCGAAATTATTAAATATTATTTAAATAATAAATTATATAAATTACCTTTCATCAAATCCTTCACTCTAATCATATACTTATTTGTTAAAAATAAATATATACGCTTTTTTACCTTCGATACCAATAATGGGCCTTTTGTATATCCTTTTCAACTCCGATTCCATTTCGATAGCATAATGCAACAAATAAAATTTTAGCAGCATCATCCATATTTGCAGCTTTCTGATAATATTTGAATGCTTTGCAGTCATCCTTCTTGACACTAATTCCATTATAATAATAATTACCAACATTATATGCCCTACCAGCGTTTTCCATCTTTGATAATAAAAGAATGCCTTATGTTTGTCCATTTCAACTCCAATTCCACTATCATAACAATATCTAATACTATGATATTTCCCATCTTTGCAAATATTTGATAATAAAAGAATGCTTTATGTGCATTCTTATCAACTCCAATTCCTTTATAATAACAATATCCAATACTATGTGTTCCTTTAGCATCACCCATCTCTGCAGATTTTTGATAATAAATGAATGCTATACGTTCGTCCTTTTACTTCAATTCCATCCCGATAACAATATCCAACCATACGAATCCTTTTAGCATCCTTTATTAGGCGCCAAATTATATATTAATAAATCGATACTGAACCCTGAAAAAATTTTTTGGACCTCTGATCTATACTGATAACATGTCTAACTCATCTTCATCGCTTTTAACGTATTACATTATACATAAAAATTTATTATATTGAATTTGTAGTCAAATTTTCAGAGTTTGGGTTACTTTACTGTTTATAAATTCGTCATAATGTCTTTGATCGATCAGAGCTTATGTTAAATCTATGTTTTTTTAGTATCGACTGTTATTTATTTGGTCTCAACTACTATGCTGCTAGATGTTCACTGCAACTGCATCCTGTGAAATGCGAACCTTGTTTTTTTTAAGAAGTGATCAATTAGATAGTCAAACTCTTAAAATGGACGTTACGTGTTATGTTACATTAAACATCGATTTGTTATTGGCTAATTGATCGTCATGCTGAAATTACTAACTTATCGAATCTGGCAAATAAAAATCATTTAATTCTGTAGCTGTTAAGTGGCTTGGCTTAGCTATATGGTTCAAAGGTTCGCCCAAGCCGTTTGCATTACTACATATATTTATTGAGCTATATAATTAGGTTTTATAGGCATTGGTTATAGCCAGAATGTTTATATTCATCGAATGTATTCGAGTAGGTTAGCATGGCAGACATTCGATTTGATTGGCTTAAAGATCACTGAGTTACACAACATAAATAAAAATTTTTAAAGTAGCCTTTACTATGAAAAACCATATTGTCAATTGGCAACTTGTGGTTTCACACAATAATTTTTTTTAAAAAACATTTTAAAGTATTTTTTACCTCTTCGTATGTCTTTAGTGAAAAAAGATCAGTATAGATCAGTATCCCTAAAGACTTTGCTTAGAAAGCAAATTTAGGCAACGAATGAGATAATATGAGGTAATAAGCTTTCAAATTCGAAAAAAAAATTAAGAAAAAGTAATGCTGCCAGATTGAGTAGACTTAATCTTATCAGTATTAGAGGAAAACTTTGGCCGCTTTAATACTACTAAGATAAGATTAATGTGACTATTATGGAAGGTACGTTTTAACCTTCTTTTCGTCTTTCTCAACTCTAATGCAAACTAAACTATTGCAGTAATGAATAAGTTTATTCTTAGAATTTTATAGTAACTTTCTCAACAGAAATCACAATAATTCCAACATAGACTGATATTACCGAAGTGTTGAGTAAGTTTTGTAACAGACTTTTTTATAGCAATTCATAACAGGAATCACGATAATTCTAATTGTAAGATATTAAAAATCATGATTGCCAGAATAGCAAGATCAGTAGCAAAGTTTTTACTGTGACTCATGATAGAAATTTCAATAATTCCAATCAAACTAACTTAACTTTTAACAAATACATTGCAATAGATTTTATAGCAACTTTCGACGAATCTATATTATTTCACTGACAATCACTTTATAGATACCATATTTCACCGACGAGTTCATTTTACTGACAGTCTACTTCACCGAAGCTCATTTCATACTAACTTTAATTCTAGCCTGACTCTAAAGTTATTGACCAGAATTATTTGTCTGTAAAATAGGCTTTGATGAAATAAACTGTCAGTAAAATGAACTTGTCGGTGGTGTCTAATAAAATGATTATCGGTGAGTTGATCGGATCCCCTATCCTATTCACCCACCCAATTGTAAAGACAGATAGAGACCTAACTATCCACTGCCTATAGACCTAACCATTTACTTATCCGCCCGTAAAGACACCTATCTATATACTGGAATACAAAGAAAGAATACACAAATGACAAAGATAAAAGAAAAAAAGAAAACCAACGGACAAAGAAGAAAAAAATAAAACGAAAGAATGAAGAAAAGAATAGTGGATAAAAAAAAGTGAACATAAAGACAGTAAGTTAAAAAAATAGTTTAAAAAATTAACTTAATTAAATAAAAAGATAAAAAAAAAGTTAATTGATATACGTATTAATTTAAGAATGATACTAACTAGAATTCACATTATTACCTGTATTTAAGTTACACAGGTTAATATATATAAGTATCAATTTTTTTTTTAAATCGATTTTGGTTATGCATACTTATTCTTATTGCCACTGATAATATGTCGACGTTAATGATGTCATAGATACCATTGTTGCTGGTGCTTTTCAGTCGCTGTTGGCGCCTTTCGGTCGTCAGTTTCGCCATTACTGGTGCTTTTGGGTCGTCGTTACTGGTGTTTTTCGATCATCTTTGGTCGCCATAATTTCATCGTGGTGCCATATATTGTTCTGTATGGTTTGTGCTGTTTTTATAGCTTTGTCATCTTTGGGTGTTTTTAGCTTTGGTTTCATCAGTATAGCTGTTAATAATTAGTTGTTTCGTTTCGTCGATTGTATGGTTTTGTGGCTCTACCATTGCTGGCGCTACTGTTTTGTTGTTTTGGCCTTGTCAGTGCTATGTTGCTATTGGTAGTTTCTTTTTCGATTCTTTTTCTTTTTTTTTGGTGGTTCACGGCTCTGTCGTGCTTGAATAGGCACTAAAATTGCTAATATATGCAAATCAATAATTTCAGGTGCGGACTTCAGTTAAGCGCAATCTCAGTCGGGTACCAACTCTAGGCATGATAGCTCCGTTATTATTAACGTGTTCCGTATTGAATTCCCATTTTATCATTGTATCGTTTCGTAGTTTCGTCGCTAGTTCAGTATCGTGATTCCATCATTATGAGCTTCCAGCTTGGTATTAGACTTTTTGTTGGCATGGTTTCGTGATTTGCTTTTTCTACAAAATTATATATTTGGGCAATTATTTTTGAATTCAGACCAAAATATTATAAAATTATATATAAATTGGTCCAGGTTCAAAAATAATTACCTATTCGATATGCAATTATTTATTATACTATGTTTTATGTTTATCTATTTAGTAGATTATTAAATCAAGTAAAAAGAAACCATTGAATTGGGAGCATGCTATCATGCTACAATGATTCAGCAATCGTTATATACCTTCATGTATGTATAGTACGTGCCTAAAGAGAAAAAAGACAATTTCGCCAGTGACCGATTTAAGTTAGGATTGGTCTGAGACCTTATACATCTGGTTACAATAAATTTTTGGTACTGTACGGTCATTTTTTTCGTTTTGAGTTTTGTATCCCAAAACATTTAAGGTTAGGTTCTTTTTTTTTTTTCTGTTCTTTGTTCATTTTCATTCTATTTCGCTACTATTTGGAGATGATAGGCAGTGTGGTCTTGGATTCTGTATGCTGTATTGTCTTGGGTTCTGCTATGAATATGGTATAGCATAGCTAATTATAAAAATAGGTGTTTGAAAAGTCTGTTGAAGGCGACAATGAGTAATGTAGTCTTGGATTTGTTGAAGGCTACAATTCCGATAGCTAGTTTAGTCTTTGACCTGTTATGAAAATGGTTTAGGCATAGCTAACGACGAAGAATAGACGTGTGAGTGGTATTTGAAGCCTGTTGAAAGCAACAATGCCGATAGCTAGTATAATCTTTGACTTGCTACTTCGCTAAAATCATTCATTTATGCAATAGCAACAAAATATTCTAGATATAGTGCATATTATTAATAATATAGGCCACAAAGAGGAAATTTTATAACAAATCGCAAATTTAGTTTTGACGGAGTATGAAAATCAGTTATTTTCTATACTCTATCAAAAACCTCGTTAAAGCCTCTTTAGTGCTAGTAAAAAACTAAATTTGTGATTTGCTATGAAAATTTCCTCTTGGCAACCTATATTATATCTATATTATTAATAACATACACTAGATCTAGAATATTTTGCCGCTATTGCTCAATTTTAGCAAAGTATGAAAATGGTTTAGGCACAGCTAATGAAGAATAGACGTCTGAGTGGCATTTGAAGCCTATTGAAAGCAACAATTCTGATGGCCAGTATAGTCTTCGACTTGTTATAAAAATGGTTAGGCACAGTTAACGATGATAAATAGGCATCTGAGTGGTGTTTGAAGCCTGTTGAAGGCAACAATTCCGATGGCCAGTATAGTCTTGGACTCTGCTATCGAAATTTGTTGAAGATGGCAATTGTAGTCTTGGATTCGTTATAAAATGGCATCTGCTAATGATGCATTTGAGTGGTATTTGAAATCTGCTGAAGACAACAATTCTGATAACCAGTGTAGTTTAGGATTCTTTGACTTTTGATTCATATCAGTAATTTGTTTAACCCATATTTTTTATGATCTAATTCATTTTTTTGATATAGAATTTTAGGCAAAATCATGTATCCTAATCTGAGAATCTTGATCAGTCGAAAATCATTATTAATATATATTCAGATTTTAAAGTATTAAATTAATTTTATTAGGGTTAGGATGAGAGTAGATATTATTGGCATTGTAATTATTTTAAAACCACCTGAATTGCCGGGTTAAGTGTTTTTAATAAAATCAAAAAAA